>CAEGAF010025182.1:0-16035 GCA_903067075.1 Micropoecilia bifurca
GTGTGTGTGTGTGTGTGTGTGTGTGTGTGTGTGTGTGTGTGTGTGTGTGTGTGTGTGTGTGTGTGTGTGTGTGTGTGCGCGTTCAAGTATATGGCCTGCTTTAGACAAAATCATGGCATGTTTTCTCATTTTCCAGTCCAGTACTGTTGGTAATGTGAGAGCATGGCTAAACCCCTGGAGTCCCATATCACAGATTCAAACTCAGACAGTTAGCACAACACACACACACACACATACGCACGCACACAGACGGAGTCTTGAAATTCAAGCCTGAAATACCTACACATTAACACATGCATGAGAAAACAAAAATACAGAAACTGACTTTGAATATCAAATGACAGTTTTCTTGAATGTTGTGCAGCAATTTTCTGGCCCTGGGGGTCTAATCACAATGTCCTGGCAGATCACTGGAGAACACTTTCTATCAGCAATTAGCATAGGGTTATAATTCCTCTCCCACTGAGACCAGAGTCACTCTGGAAGTTCACTCCATGTCTTAAAGGGTGAATATATTATTATTTTTTACAACTTTTCCATTTCAGTCAGATTCAGGCGTGTAGCTCTTGACAGTTGCATTCAACTTTATGTCCAAAATCAGGAAATATGTAAAAAAAAAAAAAAAAAAAAAAAAAGTATGGAAGAGAAAAAGTGAGCACAAGGCTGTCAAGAACACAATCAAAGACAAAAGTAGAGTTAGCAAAGCTTGCGGATCAAATTTAAGTTCACAAAGTGAAGATTTATGCGTTTTACTTTTTAATTAAAAGGATAGTCAAAGAATTGTTGTTAGATTAGATACCCGGCAAACTGGCACCATTTGGAGGATTTAAAATGCTTCTGTAGCAATACGTATATTTTTTAAAATTTAGATTTTTCTTATTAACTTTATGCTCACAAACAGCAACAGTCTAATCTTGATCCAACTGTTCACTATTTGTTCACGCCCCTTAAGTTTTGGTTGTTCTATCCCCTAAGAATGTGTTTTCTAATCAACGTTTTGGGTAAATTGAGTTTGAGGCCCCTGGTCTACAGCCACTGCTGATGCGCTTCAGGATGGTTCTGTTATTGACACATCGTCTTTGTTTGTCCCTTCCTGTTTTAGAATGAACAAAACTCAATTTCTAAATTACTTTCCCTCTTTAAAACAATCAGTGGAAAGGCCAATTATGAGTTATTTTCATAGTTTTAAGTTTTTTATGTATGACATATGATAATGGCTGCCCTTTAAGTCACGCTCCACACTGCAGAGCTAAGGTGAAAGGTCAAGCCTGTGAACTTAAAGCAATGAATCAATGCAACTTCACTATGCATGTAGAGATTAGCATCGACAAACTGCTACGGTGCTAATGAACCTTACATGTGTGTATTTACAGGTGTGTGTTTGTACACACTGGTCACCGTTTGCCGGTGGTGCGGCTGAGGAGAAGCTGTTTGTGAAGATTGGCATTCTAGTCAGGCCACTGGAGCTGACAAAGCAATTTAGAGGCACGCTGCCCTCGCTGCGTGGGTCTGAGCCATGATGTATGTTGCCTCCGCCTCCAACAAATATTTAGCATCGACTTCATGCCAGCCTCTGCAATCCAGTTAAAAACATGGTGTCAGCCTCTTCCCAGTGGTGGAAAACACAGAGTGACAGGCTTTTATCATGTTAGCTGTGTTTGTCTTGCAATGACGCGCTTGTAGTGCTAATAGGCAACTTGACTCAGGCAGTCAGTAAAAGATGATCACATTGAGTGTGTTACAAAGAGAGCACTCGTTCTCTTTGTAACTCATTATTGATGCTGTGCTTTATTGTCTTCCTTCTTCCTGGAGGGTCCATTATGTATGTTTGAGTCCAAGGAGGAAAAGGTTCATTGATGATCAAGTAGAAGATATTTTATTCATGACCAACCTGTAGAAACGATGTGTGGCCATTTGAAGAAAGCAAAGGAGTAGAAAAAGCAGCATTTACATTCTTGAAGTGAGAGCATGTCAACATTTATTCTTCCAACATGTTTTAGTTTTTATTCCAGACCAGTTTCATCAAAAAAAATCTGTCAATGTTAGACTAGAATATTGAGGGAATTTTTGTGTTTATTTCACATCATGCATTCTCAAAAAACAACTCCCAGCTCTGAAATTTTGCTCTAAAAACAGCAGCTTTTTATGTCATTTCACAAGATGAAATAGCTGAAAATGGCTGAAAGCTGAAAATTGAAATTACGCAAAATATGCCTCGACAAGCATAGTTATGCTTGCTTTGTAGAGTCTTCATTATGGTGGCAAATCATTGTGGTGTTTCTTCAAAGCCGTTTTAAACTGCTCCTAAGCTGCTTTCTGCACTTCAAAATGTCTTTATTTTTTACAGAAATACCAAACTATTACACTGCACTCAGTAAATGTATTGTTAGCGATCAGAAGATTTGGATTTGGAGTCACCTCTGGGTGCCGTCTTCTCCAACACAAACCTTTGTGAGATTCATAACTAGGATGCTGTAAATGCTGATTGCTATTGTTGTTGATAAAGTTGGAGATTGACTAGAGAGGAGAGAGGTGATTGGACCACGTTTGACCAATTTTCATATCAACAAGGACATTTTGTCTAAAAGTCTTCTCACTGGATATTTTCAGACCATCCTCCAGAATAAGATGCAAGACAAATAAAATAATCATATTCTACCTGTGTAGAGTAATTTCCAGCCGCCTTTGAGCTTTTGTTTTTTCTGCTGTATGCTGTGGTTCCTGCAGCCGGGATTTGCATGGCGTGTGGAAATGTGACTGTATTGTTTATGATCCTGAAGCCACTATTAGTCTGTAAGCTTAAATAACCTTCAAAAATCACTAGGACAGTCGGCAATGAATCTCAGAGGGAGTTTAGAGGTCAGGCTCAGTTATATTCACAGGTATCATTTCCCAAATAGAAACCTGTCTTAGAAACTGAAGGGTGGAAACGGTTTTAAACTCTGAAGCAATGAGAAATCAGTGAGAAAACTGACAGTTTTGGACTTCTCTGACGAAGAAGGTATTTATGTAGTGAAGTTGATAAATCAGTGAGTTTGTTTGTTTCACTTTTGATGATTAAACGTCTGCTGTTGTGACATTGCTTTGTTTGGTATTATAAAAAGTTAGCTGTGTCACTTTCTGTTGAAAGATTAGCATCAAGACGCCTTACATTTGAACAGTGTTAAATATTCTTCATCATAGAGCTTATATTGCCTTCACCCAAAAGAAAAATGTTAATGTTTTAGGATTTTATGTAACAGAGCCAGAATCTGATCATGCTGCCACCACCGTCTGTGGTCAGACTAGAAAACTGATGTTCGGAGATGATCTCCGTCTTTTCTGACTGAGCTGCCGTTTAAAGAGGAATAGACAGAGAATTTTGAGCAAAATGATAAGAGAAACACTGTCACATCTTTAGTAGCAGTGTTGAGGATTAAACACAAATGCACACCACACTTTTCAGATTTTTAGACAAACGTAAATATAAAATTTGTTTGTCACATTATGTGAAATAATTCTGGGGCGTGAATTATTTTGCAAGTCACTAAATTATAATTCTCCTCTGTAATGTAGAAATTGTGCATCAGCTGTCGATTATATTTTTGTTAGTGAACATTTAAACTGATGGAGTAATAGAATAAACTCAGCTGTACTTTTTGCCGCTGTGCTGCTTTCCTGTGGCTCCTGCAGCCTCAGTCCAGATGAATCATCCACAGACTCTGCTCTCTGCTGGCCAGCTGCTGCTCCTCTGCTCTGCTTCTGCTGTCATTTCCTTCCTCTCATTCTGAAACAGGAACAGGACAGGAATGGAGCAGAGAGTGGCAAGAGCAGGAACAGGCGTAGGTTAATATGCTGACCCACAGCCATTGTTCACTGTAAATCTGTTTCTCTACAGTCTCAGTCTTTTTCTATCACAGCTCAGGGGTCAGAGTTTGGACAATTTAGGAAGACATCATTGGAAAATACACAACTTCTCTTAAATGCTGTCGTTTTTCTAAAATCTGGATCTGTTTTATTGCCTTTCAGTACAATAAGGGATTAAAAACTAAATTAATCTCAATCTTATTAGTAAAGTCTACATTATATGAGGTGATGTAAAGGATGTGAGACGTTTATTGATGTTTGAATTATTATTTGTTTGTGTAAATGTTGGACCTGCATATGCATCTAATGACTATATAACAAGTTTACTTTAATAAATCAGCTGGAAAAGTTGAACATTGCACAATTTTAAATTTCAAGTGTCAATTTAGATGATTATGGCTCGCAGCCAAAAGTTCAATTCAGTTTGTCACAACATGAGATTATTACATAAAACAATAAAAAGTTTGGTAACACTTTATTTGAAGGTGGTGAATAAAACTGTCATGACACTGTTATAAACATTAAACATGTCATAACTCCTGCCATGAACATGAATAAGCCTTCATGAATATTTATGACTCTTGTCATAAAGCATCATTCGGTAAATTATGACACTTTTAATACAAAGTTGACATTATTCAAAATGTCTTTGTTACGACAACTTGACATTAACCAAGAAATCATTACTGATATAAATTTGTTCTAAAAGTTTTACTGATTGCACTTAAAAATTAGGTAACTTCATGTTATTAAAGGTAAAGTTATATCAGTAATAATTTATTGGTTAATGTCAATCTGACAGCCGCTAAAAAACACCTTTAACTACTTAAATAAACCTTCATATGATGGTGTGATAATGTCACACAGTGGAAACATTCTCAGCAGGACAGAAGCAACTTATTTCTGCTCTTTGTGGTTCAGCCAATCAGACTGAAGGAGAATAAATTACGCTCCAGGATTGGCTGCTTTGCAAACAACCAACAACATGTCAAGTAGTGAATTCACCTTAGAAAACTGAAATTTCTCTTGAATACTTTGACGAATAATTTTGAGTAACATACAGTAAAATATGGTAATAGGTGACTTTGTTAATACTGAACCATGAATGTATTGATTCTACAGGTCAGCCAGTAATTATTCCAGAATTAACAACTGAAACTGAACCAAAGATGATATTCACAGAATAAACAAGAGCAATAATTTAAGTTTTGTTTTCATATATGACCAGGTTGCTTTGGATGGCTTTTTTTTTTTTTTCTTAAATGCATCTTTGTCTGACTTGTCATTGTCATGTTAACTTCGACCTAAAGTATGCTATTGGTAAAGATCTGTAGAAGTAAATTAGTTCTCGGTCCTCCATGCAGTCAGAACCACCTTTTTCTATCGTATCATTTTGTGTTATTATGTCATATGATGGCGTTTAGTTGCCCAGGGTCCTAAAAGTATCCAGTGTTACAATGAGGCCAAATGATTCATCTGAACTGACAGGAACATGGGAGACGCCACAACAGGGCCGACGAGAGAAAAGCTGATGTAAAGGTGAAGAGGTGCCAGCTATTTATTGTATTTTCATTTAGTCCCTCTGTCTGCTGGGTGTAATTAAGCAGCCATTGGCCTCATGATGCCTTAGAGAAATTGTCAAAGAGGAGTGTGAAAGTTAACAAGATGGTAATTTGTAGAGGAGGCGAGGGAATAAGAAAATATGAGAAGAGGGCTCAAGTGGGCCTTATTCTAATATTTGAACCAGTTTAATTGAAGAGAGCAGAGAGAACCACAGGCACTCGGACTGTTAATGAGGACAGAGCAGCGCTGATCATTTCAAACGCTCCTATCTGAAGCAGCAGGGACTAGTGAATACAATCTACTCATACAAAATGTGTAAATGTTGAATCACCCTTGCAGGAAACCTTGCAAAATATTACATACTAATGTATTATAAATATGAAAGACAAATATATAAAAGGTGCATATATTTTCAAAATATCCATTTTAGAAAATAATTGTTTTTACCAAAATAACCAACGGCACAATGGTTGGTTCCCCTAACAATCACTTTAAAATAAATATAACTGAAGCATTTTTAATTCATACTTTACTTTAATGGATTGAACAATGTTTAACTATAAATTTTGAATTATTAATCCATTGCTTTCTGTTTCCCAGGGGCACAAATATAACCCAACACAAAGGAGCATTTATTTTAGCCGATTTTTAGAACATAAAGAGTTAAGAAATTTGAATTCAAGTAGGAACTCCAAACATGGTTATATCCATTCACACCAATAATTCAAAAGATTTTTAATGTTGGATGTGTTTTTTACCTTGATGAATGAATATAATTAACTTGAAGGTCGGATATATCTGTATTTTGTGGATTTATTTCCATCCAGTTTTCCATTTATTTTTCACCAGCAGGATCTTGTGTTGATGATGATGATGATGATGATGATGATGATGATGATGATGATGATGGAGTCTGATCACTTTACAAAGCCTCGTCCAGAACATCAGAGTTTCTTCACAGGGTTCAGGTCTGGACTGTAGAAATGACGCCTCATGCTTCCTGGAACAGTTTGAGCCTGATGAATCCTGGCTTTGTTTTCATGGAAAATCCCCATCATTAGAAAAGAAACAATCCATTGATGGAAAAACTCACTTTTCAGGATATTCAGGTAGTTTGCTCTCTTCATAATGTTGCTGAACTTTGACCTGACCGACTGCAGCAGCCTGAGGGTTGTAGAGTCGACTCTATAGGTGAATCACTCCATCTGTATCTCTTCTGACCCTGACGCCCTCCTCACTCTGGAAGAGGTGATGTAAAGGTTCCCCTAACAATCAGGGTAAATCTGGACGCATTCGATCACATGACTTTCTTCCATTGCTCCAAAGTCCAACCTTCATGCTGCCTTTCGAGTTAAGGCCTTTTTCTCCTCTTAGCCTCACTGATTGGTGGTTTTCTAATGGCTACACAGATATTCAGTCCCAATCCTTTGGGTTCCTTCACATTGTGAGTGGAAATCTTCTAACTTTCCCTCTTAAATAGAACCTTTTACTCTACTATTGTTTTTTCTTCAGTTTGATTTCACTAAGCCTGAAGATTTGTTTTTCTGACCACATTTCTTTCTTGAAGACGATGGTTCCATGCTTTCCATCCAGGTTTTAATAATATGTTGAACAGTTCTTCAGTTTCAAATATCAGCTTGGATGCTTTCTCTGCTTTAGGCCAATTAGCTGACCATTTCTGAATAGACCAACATCTTCTCTGTGACCACAGGATGTCATTTCACATGGTTGTTTAAGACAGGAAGTTACTCCTTGCGTCATCTGGAGTTAGACAACTTGTTGCCTGCTAAAGATAAAAGGCTTATCTGGTGATTGTCCAGGGGAGGCTTGTAATTCGCTCAGTTAAGTCCCGGTCCTATATTTTGTTAATCTTCTCTTATTGTTCTTGCATATGCAGATTGTCATAATTGGGATTTATGATTTTGAATTGATTTTTAACTCTAAAGTTTTAAAAAGTGTAAAGTGACAAATATATGGATGCTGAAGAAAAAGAGAACAGCACCAGAACAAAAGACGGACCCAGAATGCAAAGCGTGTGGACAGGTTGGAGGTGTTGGACCCGCCCAAGGCAGGTAGACAGATAAAAGACCATATCCATATTGCATGAAACTTAGACATGCACCACCTTCCTTCCTGTTGCAGCCCAGGAATTGTATTGATTCCTCCACAGTGCCGGTGTTGTCCGTCTCCCTGACTCTGCTGTGTCTCTCTTATCTCCTTTCTAGGAAACACCAACAGTGTTTTTGCCCTGGACTACATCAGCGGCTCCCTGACGGTGAACGGCCAGCTGGACAGAGAAAACCCGCTCTACTCAGCAGGATTCACTCTCACTGTCAAGGTGAGCGGCTGAATGAGAGGCAGCTGAGGAGAGGGGGGGGCAGAACCTGGAGAGCAGATCGAAACTCCTTCACAAGAGGATCAAGAGCTTTTGATATGTTAGTGTAATAAATCAATTCAGCGTCTGGACATGATACAGACTCACCAGCTGGCGTCCCACCCTGGATCTCTGTGCTCTGTGCTGCGACAGCCTGGCCTGGATTTACAATATGACCACAATCAATGTGCCTCTAAATAATCACTCTAACAGCTGCTTCTATACACTCACTGGAAACTGCAAATCAGCATGGCAGCAACACAATACCTTCATCCAGACATGTTAAAGAGCCAGTATTACATATAGTCTAGACATATGGAGCCATTTTATATCACAATCAAGTAACTGTTACCTCAGTTATTATAGAAAGATACTACATATATATCAAATATAACTTAAAAGAAACCGACTTTGAATTTAATTCCTTGAAATTGGGCCTCTGTCTCTTTAGAAACTTCCTGAAGCTCCGCCTTCAGGACGTCACCACAACATGGCTTCTCTATGAAACCTTTAGCAGCGTTTTTACCAGCGTTGCTCTGAGATGTAGCTCCTATAATGAGCAACGCTGGTCAGTAGATGTGCATTTTGCTAATTGCTGCTGATGGAGCTGAGTGAGAGAGAGGCGGCTCCTCTGTGAGGCCACAGCTTGTAAACTGCAGCTAGAAGGAGGAGCTGCGTCCCGAAGGCGGAGCTTGGTTCACCCAGGCGCTCTGCACAGCTGAATGGTTACCATGGAGATTAAAGGATTTCTCAAACATGCATGAAAGAATCAAGGCAACACTCCAGGTTTGTTTTTGATGAGAGAATAACATGATGTGATGCCCAAAAATGCTGATTTTACATAATGCTGGCCCTTTAACGTTCAGAGCTCAAAGCAAGTGCTAAAAAGAAAAAGAAGAGATTCAATGACTTTGAACAAAACATGGTCATTCAGTGTCAGATTTAGTAGAATCTCCCAGTTTGATGCATTTAATGAATTGGGTAAATATTTTGTAAACATTTTATTTGCCAATTACAGGTCAGAGCTGATCAAGGAGAAACTGGAAGATCCTGATCTCTGGCTGATTGATTTGTGTCTCTATTTATGACATTAATTCACCTCCATCTATTAAGTACAACCTAAGAAAATAAGAGCCTCTTACAGCTTCACTGTTGTACTTATTTAGAGTTCATAAAAAGATTATTTAGATACAGTTTGCTTTGAGGTTTAATACATAGAAGGCTGGGCTGATGCATACCAGCTTCAGTCTGTCTTTTTAATTAAAATCAATAATTACAAACAAGAAAGTAGCCAGTGTAAACATTGTGAAAAAGAAAAAATGTAGTCCAAAAATGTATTTATAAGATATGGATTTTTTTCCTTCTAAATTTTCCCTGCTTCCCTCTGCTTCTGCTTTCTTACCTGCTGTTGGTATTGATTATGCTGTGCCATAGTAATACAACTAATTTCTCAACTTCAGGCAGCTTAGATAGCAGAGAACAGGCAGAGGTGGAGGTCAAACGATTCAGGAGAGTTGGAGGCTAAGCTACTTTGATTAGCCAGAGATGAGCAAGCTGCTGCTGCCCACTCTGCTACTTACTGTGACCTTTCTTTATCAATAAAAGACAACACTTCACACCGATTTTCCAGGATTTTCCTTTTTTTTGTTTGGAGACTTTACATCTCCAATACTGAAGCAGCCAGAAACGGGTATTTGTGTTTGTGTCCTCTCAGAGGGACTCTTTCCCTCTTGAATCAGACTGAATGTGCTCCTCTGGCCTCAGTTTGAGGCAATTTCTATGATTGCTTGGAGGTCACCTGTTCACCTTTTGATCCAATAAATAAACAGCTGTAAATATCTTGTGAGATTGCGTGCTGACCGCTCTTATATAGAATGACATTTGGAGTCTAATCAAATTTCTTTTATACCTTTTTCTGTTTTTTTTTCTTGCCACTCTTTTGTTGCTCTCTGCAAGGCCACAGAGTTGAAGGATGATCGCAGTCCGTCAGACGCCACAGTGATGACCACCTTCACCATCCTGTTAATTGACAAGAATGACAACGCCCCAAAGTTCAACAGCTCCGAATACAGGGTTCGCATCACTGAACTGGCCCAGGTTGGCTTTGCTCTGCCGCTCTACATCCAGGTGGAAGATAAAGATGAGGTGAGCGAATCACTTCCTACTGACATGTATCATGACATGTTTAGTTGGGCTGTGTAATAATATCGATTTTACGATATATATTGATATTTTCTTTCCTAGGAAAAATTTGATATTCATCTGTAAGTATCGTGACAAACAATTGTCACCTTGTTCACTCACTGCTTGCTTCGCCAGGAGACTGATTAGGTCATCAGGTTAAGAGTGATTCCTTCAGTGTCAAGGTTAAAAAAAGTTTTAAACTTATTTTTAACACTAACAATGTTTTTAACACACTTCTTATTGAACCTTTTGGTTTGTACTTTGAATAGGCAACTAAAAACATACACTTTGATTTAATTATTATTTTTTTATCGATTCAGAGGGAGATTGCTGGTTATCTTCAGCTAATGGTTCTGCTACTTGACCCAAATATGCCGGAGTTTAGGGTCGTAAACTGGCAGGTGGACCAGAACTCATCAGTCTTTGCACCGACCCCATCCTGTTTGGTGGTGGGAATATTGTGTTAGTTTTATGTCAGATTTTATGGGACACTCATTTTCCTAAAATTCCACTTTTTTTTACGTCAGTCTACAGAATATTTTTCCAAAAATTCTGGAGATCATCAGCTTATGTTTTGTGGACTTTGAGATGCAATGCAAGATGTTAGAAACGCCTCTGTGGACGGCTGCTTTACACAGTCTGGTTTCTCTGTCATGTTATGATCACTGACCTGAACTACTTTCGGTTTTGTATGATTCACCAAGACAATGGTTTCACTATATTAGGTAATTTGCATATTGAGCAGTAAGCAGGTCTGTGTGTTTTTTGTGAATTTTATACATTAAGAAAACAACCTTTTGTTCTTTTTTCCACGCTACACTTTCTGTGATTAGTTGACTGACTATTTTGTTAGTATTTTCATGTAGGTTGTATAGATATGCGTCTTCAAAAGAACTATATCTGCTCATCAAAATGACATAACATCTGATCTGTTAATATGCAAAGCAGCCCAGCCTCAACCAGCTGCTGTGTGTTTGGAGCCTAGTCTCTCTCTTTGCTGTTTCCTCCTCTCAGAAGAGCAAATACAATAATAACTTACTGGACTAATATTGTGCAAATACCTCATGAAAAATGACTGAGCTAACTTACAAGTAACTTTTCAGCAATATATAAAAGCTTATTGTAAGCCATTAATTCCTTAATATGAATTAAAATGTACTATATCTTAAAACAGAATCTCTTTGTAGAAAGAGATTCACCTTCCTGTTAGTATATGAATCTCTGCTTCAGGCTCAAGTCTTCTGCAGCTTCCAACAGGTTTTCTTCCAGTATTACTCTGTATTTCACTCCATCCATCTCGCTCACATCATGATCCTGCCACCACCGTGTCTCACAATGGGTGGTGGGTTTGCTCTCCTCCATAAATAGGTTCTGTATGCAGGTCAGAAAGCTTAACGTCACACACTGTTGAATAGGACTTATTAACTCTGAGTCCTACATTTTTGCTCATTTTAAATGTTCAATGAACAAAAACATCTTTATTTTTTTAAATAGTTGCTAGTTAGCATTAGCATTGTAATCTAATATGATCAGTATACTTTCCACTATATGCATTAACCTTTAGACACTAATTTGTACAGAGAAAACCGTTTTTATATGTGCTTTGCTCCCTCTTTTCCTGCTCCTCTCACACATACACATGCTGGCTCACACCAGCGCATTGGACTCAACTACAATTTAATTTGCTCTGGAAGAGATGGGATAGAGCATCAAATTATACCTAACGAGGAAAATCAATCACCACGGGTGGAGATAAGCCGAAAGCTAGTCAACTCTGATTGATTCAGGCACAGCAGCTGCCAGGGTGGAATTTGACAGATAACTGCAAGTCAAGTGGATAGAGAAATAGGTGGAGAGACACGTGGAGAGAAGAAGGGAGGACAAGAAAAACTGAGATGATTGAACAGAAAGTCACCTGCAATGGAGGGAAGTTAGAAGTATGAATTACTGGTGAAACAAGGTGAAAGAGGCAGAGAAAAGGATAGAAAATGCAAGTAGGGAAAGTAGTGGAAGTATTTAGAGCCAGGTCTGTTTATCCATTCAAATGAAGTTGTGTTTATGTCTGTGTGGCTCTTTCAAGCAGAGACAAGAATACAGCGAGTGGCTGCATGTAGGGCTGGTGATGATCAAGGCGTTTTGCATGTGATGAGAAGCTGCTCTGTGGATTTGCATATATTCTATACAAACCCTGGTGATACTCAACTCTTTCCCAGGCTATCGGCAAACTTGTCAATAATAGAGGTGCAGAAAAAAAAATATTTTATTGGGAATCACAATTTCTAGTCGTGGGAAATATGAATTGATTAAAATGCTGAAAAAAATAATTTAAAAATGTGTTTTGGTTGGATGTCTATGCCGCTCCTATTTGCATACCGTGTGTCCACTAACAACTGTATGTATTGTGAATAATTATTTCATATAACGTATATTTTTTTATTTTACAACAAGCCGGGCAGCTAAGCTAATCTAATGCTAGTAATTTAAATTTCAGAATTTTATTCAATGACTGTATGGAATATAATCTGAACTATCTGTAGATTGGTTGGATATAATTCAAAAAATCAGAATCGTATTGAATCACTTGATACTGAAAAATTCACATCTCTGCTCAGTTGTCATGCTGAAACGGTTCAGGATAATTTATTCAAGAAAAATGTGAAAAATGTTATTAATATCATTGCAAGGTATTAATGGATGTTTCTTACTTCTAAAATTAGTCCTATAAACTAGTTAGTGATACTTGGTTTGACGTAAAGGTTTTTAAACAACCATCTGAATTGTAATCAGAGGACATGATGATATAGGTCATTTGGCAGATGCCCAGGGTGGCATCATAAAGGAGGGAACAAAAGCACCAGATAAAACGACATGTCGGTTGTGCTTTGATCGAGTTTCCTGTTGGTTTTCAGGCATTTGCAGTCAGTAGTACCTGTGTGTGTTCAGTAGGGGTCCCTTGCTTGCTGCTGAGGATAGAGACATGTTTTTTAGCGGAACTGCACTGCAATTTATCCATTTCAGAATCTCATTTTCTTATTTTAATTGGTTGGGGGGCAGCAGGAGGAGAGGCTCGCCCAGGGCGCCATTCATGCGATAACTGCCACTGATTATAACCACAAACTGGAATGTGTTTTATGTGACACACCAGCACAAAATAATGCATAATTGTAAAATAGAGGGAAAACGGATGCATGGTTTTTAATATTTTCACTTATACATACCTGAAAGGTGAAGCATGTTTTTGTTCAGATCCTCTGTCAATACTGGGCTGAACCACATTTGACTGACATTATGTTTGAGTGTCTGTTGGGGTTTGTTTCTATCAGCTTTGCTCATGTAGACAAGGAATCTGTGAATGTCAACATTCAGGTTCTAAGCTGCTTCCAGGTCTGGACTTTAATTGCACCATTAACACATAACATGCTTTGATCTATAGCAGTCAGTCTGTCGTCAAAAGCTTTATCCTGCAAAGTTTAGATTTGACCCTTTTTCTTCATTATTAGACTTCTGTTGAACTTAATATACTAAGGAGGTACTATGTGGATCTTAATCCACTCTATAGGCAAACCTAAAACACTGAGGACACCAGTGACTGTAGACTTGACTTGGTGACCCTGATGTAAACCATCACACTGCAGCTTCAGTTGTTTGTTTAGGTTTCCCTCCTGCTGGAAACCAAACCCACTGAGAAACCGACACTAGGAAATAACAGCTCCATGATCAGAAATGTAGAGATACCAGCTACCAAATCAATGGCAGATGCCAGAAGGAGTGACATTAAATCCTACCTGAAGCTGTTGGCTAAGACCCAAAACACGTTGGATCCGTTTTAGCATCCGATCCGACGTAAAATCCGGTCAGATGATGTACGCAGTTATTAGAACAGGTTAAAGTTCATACAGACTGATCACAATTCCCTGCAACTGCATTTCCGACAGTCAGACCAAAGTAAACTGAGGTCCATTTTGTTCAGAGCCACTCTGTAATTTGACAGTAATGTTATGAGTGAGACAGAAGGTGAGCCAAAGTGGAAAAGAAAAACATGTCTGCTGTGGGGGAAAATACAATCTTGCAAAACATAAGTGGAGTTCTGACCCGTGGTAGAACCTCAGGAGTACAGAGAGAAATGAAAAAAGAAAAGGCGATTTTTGTTCGACCCGCTTTCAGTTCACCGCCGGCTGGATCGGCTTGTGTTTACACTGGCAGGATTTCAGGTACATACTGCTGCTCTCACGAGTCCAGCAGTCGATAGAGGGACTGGGGAGAGCATGAAAGTCGTGTTTTAGACCTAAGAATAAGAGTCAACGTTAATCAATCAGAGGTAACTAAAGTTAGTACTACTTTTGTGTGTAAGTTAACCAAAATTACATCAGACTTTTCTTTGGTCCTCAGCCTGATCTGACCAGTGATGACATGTTAAGACACATGCTGACATTTACCTGCTGGTTGTCAAGGTGATGTCCTGAAAACGATGTGATCTGCATTGATGATTGGTGTTCTCTTCTTGGTTTGTGGCAAACTGTAAATAGGAACTTGCATGTTGTTTCTGCAGCAGTGGCTTTGTCAATCCATCTCTTCCATTAATGTCATGCTTGTGAATTGCTTTGCTAACAGAGAGTTTTCTATGTTAGCTGTGGATCTCTGCAGCTCCTCCAGAGTTACCGAAGCCCTGTTGACTAGTGACAAAACACTTGGTGACGTAGATTCAAAACTTAAAACCCATCTGCTTACTTTTAATTGTTTATAAGGAACGAAAACAATATGATTTTTATTTTATAACACATTTAGTTGCTGTTATTGACTTTAAACCTCCATGTAATTCTCAACACAAGCGTTCACAACTCGGTTCACCTGTGCTGTAATCTCACTTTTTCTAAGTGTGAGGAAATACAGAGAGACATTTAATTTCTCTCTGTCTCACATTGTTACTTCTCGCTCCGTCTGTGATCCTTTCTGCTCGGCTGGCATCTTTAAAACTTTTCCTGCCAGAACTTGTCATTGAACTTTGTGGCAGTCGTGTCTGACAGGATGCTTTTATTGGGGGCTTCTAGAGGCAGTAGCAAATGGACGGGCAATTACGTTTATGGGCAGTTTGAGGTGACATCCCTGCATATTGGATGGTCTTTTAAATAGGAGCCATCAGCTACAATGGTTCTCCCAGAGCTGAAAACAAAAACAAGGGGGCTATTTGAACTGTCAGCATAATGCCAGCCGACCACTCCACTCGTCTCCCTCCGTTCGCCACAATGACTGTGTGATTGGCTGCCCTGCAGCTTTATATATCAAACACAGGAGCGCTTTGGCGAAGGTTTCTCACCTGAAGACAGCCAGAGCTATTTCAGTGCTGTGATGTCACTCCCAAATTGGTTTAGATTCCCTTGTGATGCTTTCACTCTGTAAAAGTTCTGCTGCAAGGAGACTTAAGAGACAGATAATTCTCCTTTTTGATTTTCATGTAAACTGATCAGACAATTCTAAGCTTGTTCTAAACAGCAGCCCACTACTTCATCACATAGTGATTCTAACTGACTTCCCAGTTCAGATAATCTGCATATCATAAACATTGTGTTGGCAACCTGCACTGTGTCAGCTGGAAACAGAAAAGCAGGAAAATGTATCTGTACTGAGGCAGATAGTCATGGTTGTCATCTATGTTCACATCAAGCTTTTTTTCTGCTCATAAGTCATAAAATACAATGATTACAGCTCAGTGTTTTAACAGCCTTTGCCTGCTTGGTGATCATTCACTCAGCCTTAATTCAAACACATTTGTGGATAAGTTTTTTGGGTTTATTATACGCTACATCAAAAAATGAGTGAGAATGAATAGCCCTGGCAATAGAGTTGAGATATACAAGACAAAAAATATAAAGTCTGAACAATAACTTTTAGCTACAGATAGTTTTATATCTTTATTTTTATGTTTTCTAAACAATGTGCCATTTTTACAGCCATTACTATTTTGAATTTTGATACACAAACACACAGATAAAAATTTAAAATTATTTATTTAGAAAAATTACAATGATTCACAGTTTATTGAGAATTACAGCACTCAGTTACACGTCATG
>CAEGAF010025193.1:0-12862 GCA_903067075.1 Micropoecilia bifurca
AATTTTATAAAACAAAATATAATAATAATAATAATAATAATAATAATAATAATAATAATAATAATAATAATGTTGGCCAAAAGTCATAAAGAACTAAGAAATTGCTTAAAACACAGTGGTAATAAACAAATACCTCAGCAGTTTTTTAATCTAGCAGCTTTACAAATGTTTTTTGTGAAGTCAGTGTTTTGCCTTTGGTTGCAAACTACAAGTTTCATTCCCTTTTAAGGAAAACTGTCCCCCCCTCCCCCACCAAAAACATGTAAAAAAAATAGAATCTAATAATAAATATTATAAAGGAGTCATACAGCGTTTGTGGCTCCAAACGACTTTGCCAAGCTAGAGCAAAGGCAAAAATGACTCTTTGGGTTGTAAAAGTTGCTGACCTCTGGTTCATCCCATAAAATCCAACCTTAAAATTTCAAGGGTTTGGATTCCTTTGCAACTACACTATAAAAACAGTCAAAGAATAGTTGTTTTTTTCCTCATGCTGTCCTCAGGAAAAGTAGTGTAATGACTATTAAATCATTAAAGATTTTTTAAAGTGAACTGTACCACGACAACAAAGCAAACGTTCTGACAGCCTCACTGCAGTTCAACCTGTTCTACAAGAAACTCTTGCTGCAGCAAATTCTGTAAACCTGCATTCAGGCTCTGTACCTCTGTACATGCATGGAACCTAAATGTATCCATGTATGCACGCAATAACAAAGATTAATGTGTAACTTTTAATCAACACCTACATCTGCTCTGACCTACTTACTCAGCTGCATGTCAAAGTTTACTAAAGAAAAACATCTGATCATGAATGATAACCAGATGATTGTGTTTAAGAAATATGTCACCACACCTTACTTCTTAGTTCTGACTTTTTTTTAATATTCCACAAGTACTGTGTTAAATAAATAAACACCGGATTAAAAAAAGAAAAAACTATGCACAAAAGTTCACACTTTAAACAAGGTCAAAAAAAGGGGGGAAAAAAAGTTTTGCTATTTTAGAGAAATTCAGCTACAAATTTCTGTTTAAATCATCAAATTCTTATGATTTACTGTGTCAGTGATGGGTGCTGCCTTGAAAACCACTAAGCGTTTAATTCTTTTGTTTAAAAACTCTTCAGGTTTCGCAGGCTCAGCATTTTAAAAGCGAGAATAGTTTTGTCCTTGAGCTGTTGTTTGGACCCCATAGTGATGAGATCACATGACATCCGGAAAATAGACAGAGGGGAGCTTTAAACCCTGAACAAGTCACCAGCAATGATGCATTGAGACAGAGAACCATGCATGCTCACACACTCACACCTGGTGATTTTACAATCATTAATGAACTCAGCGTGCATATTTTCATATTGTAGGAGGAAACTAAAGCAGAAATTGTGCTAAGCCAGTTATAGTTATATATATATATATATACATTGCTAATTTTTTATATTGTAACAAACATTATGTTCCTTGTACAGGTGGAGAAGTTAAATACATCTCCATAGCAACCACTGGGGTAATAACAAGCTATTACTTCCTTAACTAATCCAAAACATGTGAACATGTGACGTTTCCCGACTCAGGAACAAACAGAAGGAATTATTAAATCTGTTTTCTATAACATTGGAAATATACCTTTGTAAAACAAACATTTTGTCACCGTAACACTGTACAATAAAAGATAATTTAAAGTGGCACCGTATTTTATGACGGAATACGAGAATAAAGTCATAAACCCGAAAAAGCACTCTTTAAACTCCACTAAAATGAAAAATGTTGAGCATCTTTTGCGGTTTCAGTGTGGCATTGCTTTAAGAAATCATTTTTAACTACGACGAAGTACTAGTACGACGGTACGACGGAGTATTAAGGCCAGACTAAGAGTAATTAAATTACGAGAATAAAGTAGAAGTATTTAAGTTTAAAATTAGTTTTATTAGAGTAGCCAAATAAAAAAATAATAAAAAAGTTAAGGGTGCTGTATCTACACACGGCCCCTTTAAATTGTTATTTCCGCGTGTGAAATCCCGCCCTCCCGTTTCCCATACAAACCTCTTGTCATTCTCGTCCAGGTCTTGTGACTTTACAGCTCTGCCGTAAACATGAGGAGCCTACTGGGGTTTACGTTCATCTTGCTGGCTCTCGCTTCCTGCCGGGGGCTTCAGGACAACGACGTTGACGAGGAGCCCGAGGAGCCCGAGCTCGTCCTCCAGCCCTCCAAATACGGCTCTCTGTGGCCTCTGCCGCAGAAAGTGCAAATTTCGGATGTTTCCTTAAAGCTGAGCTCCTCCAGCTTCAGTATCACTGATGCCAAGGAGTCTGGAGCCGGGGCCAGCTGCGGCCTCCTTCAACTGGCCTACAGGAGGTCTGGAAAGTTTGGGGGGTTTTCTGGAAGAGGGACGGGGGCGAGGGGGGGGGGTCTTTCTCTTTCAGTTAGTTACGGTCATGATGCATTCACGGACCTGTTTTGACTCTTATCTGCCGTATCTCTCTCCACAGGTACTATGAATACATATTTGGGGGCGCTAAAAAGCAGAAGGTGAATCGAGGCGCGAGAGCAGGTGCCACGGACCTGCTGGAGCTGCAGGTGTGGATTACATCACCTGACTCGGAGTGTGACGGTTACCCCAGTGTGTCTTCTGATGAGTCATGTGAGTCTCTTCCTCATTAATAACATTTTTTTTGGCGACCAGCTCTTCGTGTAAAAATGCCTTTAAATAGATATCATCTACTGTACATAGAGCTGCATTTGGAGAACTTAGGTTTTTATGAGCGTAAAACGTGGGTAAAAGAATATTGCCTCTCTAAATCCATGTGCACAATTAAAGTTTGAACATGTATTTTATTTATGACTTATTTTCTGCAGGGTGCAGCTGATGAAGCAAAGCATTCCACCTTTTACTGTTTCCTTTATCCTTGGTTTTGTTTACATATTTTCTGTATAATATCTGAATAGCAAAAACTTATTTGGTTGAACTAATCAAAATAAATAACATTGACATTTTTGCACTTTAACAACATAATGGCATTATTATTATTACAATTTAAAAAGGGTTGCAGAAGATTTAAAACTTACTGATTGATACTGGTGGTGTAGATAATGTTTTAGTGTTTTTTTCTTTTTAAATAAATACACAAATAAAAGAAACTTTGGAAAATGTCACTTTTGCGATCACAGCGTAATTTCAGACAAATTAAAAGTTTGTACATGTAGTCAGTGGAAAGGGGAAATATGCCATGAGTAGTAATGATAATTTACAAAATGACCTGTCAATTTATCTTCAGCTCACGTTGCAGCTTTTCTAAAAGGTTTAGCTTCTACAGGACCAAGACGGTTTTGGACGAAGGTGAGATGTTGTCTGCCGTTGGTTTGGCCACTATGGGAGATGTATGCATCTCCCATAGTGCCACTTTAAAACACCATTTAGAGACTGTTACCTACAGTTGTTATAAAAAAAAGCTGAATATATATAAAAAAAAACTTAAAGAGAAATATGACTTCATTTCATAGCTTTACTTTGAAATTGGCCTCTCTGTCTTTAAGAAGCTCACCTTTATCCGAAACAACTTTCCCATTTTGAAGAGTGGCTAAATGAAGTTGCACATTGCATCTACACACTGGAAATTGAAAGTAGTGGTAAATTAAAAAAAAGTTCCTAAAAACTCATCAGCTTAAAAAATGTTTCAGTTGCATTTATTGGATTTAAAAAAAAGAAAACCTAGCCACAATTTGTGACCCAAGTTATTAGGAAAAAACACATAAATCATATCCCACTGAATATTTTAATTAAATGGTTTCTTCATTTTTTTCACCCTGACATTATGCTTCTGCATCAAGAAGTACATTTATTTCCAATTTTTAAAAAAATGGCTCTTATGATGAAGGCTCCGTTTCAAATTGAGTAAAATTATCTTGTCTTATTAGTATATTTAAATGCAAGAAGTCATTATCATAGGCTTGATCTCTGCTGCCTTTTAGTAATGTGGGATCATGAAAATATTTTCTTGGAGTTGATCCCACTGTAGTGAAAAAAACTTGACTAATGAAGCGTAGGGAAGATTATCATCTCACAAGTTTACAGTCAACATGACACACTTATATAATCTTATCTGATGAAACGATAAACAGTTGCATTTTTCAGTGAGTGATTTAGCTCCATTTGATTAAAGAGGAATTTGGACAAAAAAAAGATGTGCTTTAGCTAGTGAATACATTTTCCAAGAACATCAAGCATACTCGTGATGGGAAGGAGGAAGTAAAGATTACCTGGAAAGCAAATGCAAGGATTAACCCAGACCAAATGTTTCATGGCTTACAGTCCTGATTTAACCTCCTGGAAAGCTTTACCGGGTCTTACTACGACTGTTTGTTTCTGCAGATGAGCTGACCGTGGATCAGCCGATCGCTGTCCTCAAAGCACCGAAGGTCTGGGGAGCCCTGCATGGTAGGAGTTTATTTATCCATGTGCCTGGTTTTAAATCATCATCAAATGACAAGTACATTACTTTTTTTCTCTCTCTCTATTGCGAGGTCACAGGACATAACAAAATTAAATTTAGATCTTATGTCCTGTGACATAAGACATGCAGGACATTTTTAAATGGGGTTTAACTTGCTTGGAAATGTGTATTTTATGTATTTTTCTCCTTTTTGAGGTCTGGAGACTTTCAGCCAGTTGGTCTTTGAGGACGAGTATGGAACCGTAAGTGAGACAGATGAATTGTGTCTCTCTCCTTGTTGATGAACCGTTTCCCAACACAGGTATTTAAGCTGCGGTTTGTGTTGTTTCTGCAACTTTTTCCCAGAAAACCATCAATTCAACGGTTATCAGTGACTTCCCAAGATTTGCTCACCGAGGCATCTTGCTGGACACGTCGCGGCATTTCCTTCCAGTTAAAGTCATCCTGACAAATCTGGTACATAAGCCACATGTTTATGTACAAAGTAGTTAATTTATCTTAACTTTTTAAAAATGTATTCCACTATACTTCACCCTGCAGGAAATCATGGCGATGAATAAATTCAACGTCTTCCACTGGCACATTGTCGATGATCCGTCTTTTCCCTACTTGAGCCGGACGTTCCCAAACCTGAGCCAAAAGGTTCCAGAAAAGCCTGATTTTCTGCATCGACCCAAATGTTTCATCCCCCTACGTTGACATTAATGTATCCCATCACAATGTTGACAGGGCGCTTACCACCCGTACACCCATGTGTACACACCCGCAGATGTGAAAATGGTGATCGAGTTCGCCCGCCTCAGAGGCATTAGGGTCGTCTCCGAGTTTGACACCCCAGGACACACGCAGTCTTGGGGTAAAGGTGGGTTCTCTAGTTGTTGCCGTCCACATTTGGTTTCAGCTCCTACGTTCTCCTGATGTCCGCTTCCGTCTCAGGTCAAACTGACCTGCTCACGCCTTGCTACTCCGGCTCCAAGCCGTCAGGCACCTTCGGACCGGTGAACCCCATCCTCAACTCCACCTACGAGTTCATGACGCAGTTCTTCAAAGAGATCAGCGAAGTTTTCCCCGACACCTACATTCACCTGGGAGGTGATGAGGTGTCCTTCGAGTGCTGGTGAGGAGCCCTGATCCGTCTAATAGACCAGAGAGATGTTAGCGGCTGTTATTTACTTATTTATTTATTGTCTCTACAGGCAGTCCAACCCAGACATTCAGAAGTTCATGGAGCAGCAAGGCTTTGGAAAAGACTACAGGAAACTGGAGTCCTTCTACATCCAAAAGTGCGCATCTTATTTTAGTTCCTTTTTTAGAAAATATTCATACATTTCTTTTTATTTATTGATTTTTTTTTTCATATAATAGACTTCTGGACATTGTCGCTGCTACCAATAAAGGCTACATCATCTGGCAGGAGGTCTTTGACAATGGTGTTAAGGTATCCTCCGTTTTTCTTATTTTTGTAAAGCGAATGCAAAATTTGTTACTTAATAGTGTAAAATGATTGTTAAACTGCAATCTGTTGTTTTTAACTCTGCTTTTATTGAATAATTTAGGAAACAGTTATGATATGGACTCTGGAGATGCTTCTAAGTTGTTTTTTAATGTTGTTTCACCATTTGCAACAGTCATACAATCTGGAGCCGTGTCGAAATTTTGTGTTGCATTATCAACAAGTCTTATCAAAACAAAAAACAAAAATGCTAGTACTAGCATTTTTCTGCTGCAGATGTAAATTTTTATAAAAAATTTTTTACAGCTTAAGCTGTATGTATCAATTCAAGATGGCTTTGATGATTTGGTATCTTGTACAAAAAATGTTGTACTTATTGGTGTTTTTCTGACATTTTGGGAAGCTGGACAAAATATGTGGCTTCTTTGTAACATCTCTACTAAACTCAGCTACAGCTCATTCTGGAAATTTTTGGGTATTGATTAAAATTCCTAGGCAGCTGCTCAAAAGCGGTTAAAGTCAGATAAAACTCTACTGACAATTTCTTTACAGTAAGTAAAAAAATCTGAGGTTGACTTGAGTTAAATTTTAATAAATTGATATAAATAAAATAAAAGCAAAAAGAGTCTTTCCCTAAATATTTCCAGATTGATCTTCAGTTTTTTTTTCTTTTTTTCCCCCTCCAACTCGTTGCCTTCTTTCTTTTTAAGCTACATTTGCAGTATGTTAAAAACATGGGTTTGACTTGTAACAATTGCAGCTGAAGCCCAACACAGTAGTGCACGTGTGGATCAGCAGTGGAGGTAACTCGGAGATGAGCAATGTGACCGCAGCCGGATACACCACCATCCTCTCCGCCCCATGGTACTTAGATTATATTAGCTATGGACAGGACTGGCTGAAGTACTACAAGGTTGAGCCGCTCAACTTCAACGGTCAGTTTTAGTAGTTAATAATTATAATGATGAAGATAAAGATGGTGATTGCTTCTCCCCCCCCCAGTCATGTCTCGATTGAGGGAGGGGAGATTGAGGGAGTTTTCAGCTGGTTTTTGTTCAACAGACTTGATTTTAAAGAAACTGCACAGTTGTGACAACAAAAGTCAAGTGTGTGAACATGGGGCAGTGCGGTTGGTGGTTTTGCTTCTTTATTTGCGTATTTCACCCGACTGGTTGACTTCATACTTTGGTTTCTCAATGATCAGATCAAACAAGATCACATCTGTCATCATTCAAATGGTGCTCAAAACCTCTCCAGGTTCAGGGATGTTTTGGAGGAACCACCATCAGCAGATGGAAAAACTCATTGTGGTCTGTTATTTCAATCTGTCTCCCTCTCTGTATGTGTGTGCTCTGTAGCTGAAACCAGACACACTAATCCACATTTGGAAAGGAACACCGCAGGCATACCAGTCTGAGATGGCAAGAATTACGTCGGCAGGGTACAAGACCCTGCTGTCGGCTCCCTGGTACCTGAACCGTATCACCTATGGCCAGGACTGGCCGGGCTTTTACAAAGCCGACCCACAAGATTTTCAGGGTTCGTGTTTACATGATATATATATATATATCTATATATATATATTTTTTTTTTTTTTTTACTCGTTGATTTAATACCTTCCCCGTTGTGTCTGGTTATGCCTCACCTGGTTGCAACTGCCTTGTTCCTGCACTTAGAAGCTAGCGCTAGCGTTGCCACGCAGCTAGCATCTGCAGGAAGTTAGAAAAGCAGCAATTGGCTAGTGACCTGTGGACTTTATTTACTAAAGATCACAGGCCAAGTTGTAACCAAGTTGTGTGTTTCAACAGTCTTGTAAAATAAGAGGTTTTATTGCTGCAAATCTCTAAAAGTCAAAAGGTTTTTCCAGCTTTGAGACTCTTCGCTGCATGTTGACTCAAAAGTGACTCAGCATGCAAAGGTTAATGGATCAGGTTTGTTTACAGAAAGATTCATGAATCAACCACTGTCCTGACATAGAGCTGGGCAAAGGTAAATGGAGCACAGCTCATTGCTTATCAAAACTTTGATAAGTAAAAATGAAAATTCAATGGAGAAATGTTTCCTCACACCGAGATGTTACCTTCTCAATGTTAAAATATTTTTTTAAAAATCAAAGTTAACAATGTAAACTGTTATGTACAGACATTTTGAGAAAATCTAGATTGAAGACCTTGAGTTTCAACCAGTTGGCGAGAAAATTCTGGCTCAAATTTCTTTCAATAGGAGCCAAAACACAAGAACCATGGATGTTTGAAACATATATACTTACATTGATTTGTGTCACTATTCTGTATGAAACGCAGGGAATGTGTTGATTATAATCAGCACTACTATGCTTGCCCTGCTTTATTATTCAGCTGGCGTTTGACTAAAATGAAGCAAAATCTTTGAACTAAAACTGACATGCCCCAGTGTTGTCACTCCTGTGCAAACCTTTGTAAGCCTGTTGAATAAAGAGCAGGAAAATGTGCTTGTGCTTATGCAAAGGAAGCCAAATTTACTGAGAATATGCTTAAAAAAACAGGAACTGAAGAACAAAAGAAGCTTGTGATTGGTGGAGAGGCCTGTCTGTGGGGAGAGTATGTGGACGCTACCAATCTGACGCCGAGGCTCTGGTAAAATATGTCTGTCTTAGCTTATTTTAAAGACATTTATTTTTCACTTTTCGTCATGTTTATAGGCACAGACGTCTTTAGTGTATTTCTGTTGTGTTAAGGGATATTGTGAGTCCATATTGTCGACTCCAAGTGTTTATACTTTTTTTTTTCAAAGCACTGTAATCACAAATGATACCAGAATGCTATGTTATACGTCTCAGGCCTCGAGCCAGTGCTGTAGCAGAGCGGCTGTGGAGCGCTAAGGAGGTCACAGACACCGGCGATGCCTTCAGCAGACTTTCTCTTCACCGCTGTCGCTTGGTAGAGTAAGTATCCAGATAAGTACGTAACGGATATTATTACTTACTACAAGAGACATTAAGAATATTTTCTTTTCTTTTCCGTAAGGCGTGGGATACCAGCTGAGCCGCTGACTCCCAGCTTCTGCCTCCATGAATACAAAGGCGTCTGAGCGCCGACATGCTGGTCTGGGAACCGAAAAGGGAAGCACAATTAACCTTTATGCTGGTTTGTAAAACTGGGGAATCAAATGAGGAGCTTCTGCACTGTACTTATTGAATGTGATTCACAAATCTTATGTTCTGTCGATATGAATGATTTTTTTCTACATGCTTTTGGTTTGTTGGTGAGACTGTTTCTAAAGATTTCAATAAAATCTTGAAATTGTAATTGCTTCTGTGTGTTTTGTTTTTATTAGCAAAAACTATGCAGAAATACAGTGGCGCAGATTCATTAAGCAGCACAACAGGAGTTTGACATCTTCCTCTTTCAATGTAATCTCAATATTTACCATAATAAATAGCTTTATTTTCCCCAGAAAATGTGAAGAAAACTGTAAAAATGTGTGATCACATCAGACCAGACATTCTTTTAAGAAGTGCACTCTGGTCATGGGGGTTCATAGCTTCGTAGGCATCCAGCTCCATTGAGAAAGTGGCGTTCCCAGAGGTCACAGTTCGCAGGACCGTGGAATAGCCCTTTAACGTGTCAGAAGATTAAATCACTAAATGATTTTCAGAAAGCAGTGGCAGACATATCATTTAAATCATACTGAATCTCACCATCATTTCAGCCAGCGGCACCGTTGCCAGCAGCACCTTGTTGTCGTGGCGACTCTGGATCTCTCTGACGGTCCCCCGTCTTTGGGCCACGTCCCCCAGCACCGAGCTGAGGTGCTCCTCCCCGACGGTGACCTCCAGGGACATGACGGGCTCCAGGACCTGTCCCCCTGCCAGCCTCAGGGCCTGGGTTCCCGAAGCGACACCGTTAAGGCCAGCGCTTTGTAACGTGAACAAGCGTTTTAGGTTTTACCTTCAGCATGCAACGGGACACGCAGGCCGACACCATGGCCGGAGACGTCCCCGGCTCCACGGAAACGCTGTGGATCAGAGAGGAGACGCCCCAGATGGGGTAACCCAGCAACGGGCCTGAGGAGGGGGAAAAAAAATCTGATTTGAAAACCTGTCACGCCCAGCTCAAAGGCGAGGACAAAAATGGGAGACAGACAAGCGGAACTATAGACACAATAATTTATTCGCTAACAGAAACACGCTCTGTGATGACCTCACAGAGCGTGTGAAACCGTAAAGGTGAATCAATATGGTTTTGAATAAACTGCTTTTGGTTTTTTTTGTGTGTGTATTTGAAATATGTCATGTTTCTCTTTATATAAGTTTATCATTCTTCCGGCTCCTTTTTCATTCTTCATATTTTTTTAGTTGTTACATTAACTATTCATATTTATTATTGAGTGAAGGGGGGAAAAAAACAGTTTGAGCACATTTCCAGACCTTTAACAAAAAGTGCAAACTGACATCCTTGATCTGGATTTTTTTTCTCTTTTTTTTTCCTTTGTCATTTTGTTGAACATTTTTACTACCACCCTTTGCCTTGATGCGATAAAGACTCATGTTGAGGAATAAGAAAGAATTATTAAAGATACTTTTACCTTGCAGGTATGAGCTTTGCACTCCGTTTTCCAGAGCCTCTTTTATTTCTGGCTGGATCTGCACTTGTAGTTCTTCTGCAAATGCTACTTCACACGAGGCGAAGTCCACCGGTCTGACGGTCAGACTGACCGACGCCGCATGCCTTCTGTCCCCTATGGTTCGGTCCAGTGTGTCTGAACAAAGGCGGATTCATTAGCTGATATTTTCAGCCTTTCAAAAATGAACGTCGAAGTGGCGCACCTGCAGTGGAGGCTTCCTGATGGATGGTTTCTCTGTAGGCCACCTGCAGCGGCCCGAGGTGAGTCTCGATGCCGTACTCTCGTCTGATTCGGTCGTGGATGATGTCAATGTGCAGCTCTCCCATCCCGCACAGGATGGTCTTGGCACCGAAGGAAAACAGGATCTTTAAAATGGAACCCGCTGTGCTCAGAACAAAGCTTTAGCTGATCCAAAGAAAAAAATGCTACTACCTGACCAGAATCGGGGTCAACTCTGACTTTCAGGCTGGGGTCTTCTCTCTGCAGGCAGTTGAGTGCATTCTCCAGATCTTTTAGTGAAGAAAGAAAAGAAATGTTTGAAAGACTGGAAAATTTTCGGGAGAGAAGATAAACACTATACTAACATTTTTTTTCTTTAGGGGAATAAATTTTGAGGTACTTTTGGTGGGATTTGATCCAGGAGATCAACACAAAGTGATGCAAGAATTGTGACGGGGAAAAAAAAAGTATGGGATGAGAGTTTTTGTTGCAACACAAATCATTTTTCTTTTAGCCTTTTTGCTTTGTTTTATTTTTATGTCAAAGCAGGTCAGGGTCACAGACATCCAGTGACTTTTCACTCCAAAACAAACTTTGGCAAAACCATCCACTGACTGGCTAAATACAGCAAAGGTTTTAAAAGAAAATGGTTGCTGGGAACAAACTAAAAATATTTTATAGACCAAGAAAATCAAAAAAGTAATAGCTTTAACATCAGACATCAAGTTTCATTTTCATTAAAATAACACATTATTCTAATGATTTATTGTTGTGTGGGCAAGATTCAAGAATCATCTGCAAGATAATTCAGGGGAAAAAAGAAAACTAATTATGCGATTGTTGACCCAGGCACCGACCTGCCTGCTTGGCCATGGTGGGAGGTTCTATGGTGCAGAAGAAGACAGGATCAGGGACTTCCACTCCCGACAGGACGATGCCGATGTCGGCTTGGTCTCCACGCTTCGCCCCCGTCCCGCCGTCGCTCTGCGCTCGACGAGCAGCGGCCGCCGCGGACGCCTTAGAGGAAACGATGGTGTCTCCCGTGACCGTCTGACGTGAAAGTGCAAAAACATGAGCAAGCTCTTAATATTCGAAAAAGGAGTGGGGAATAAACGGGTCACCTGCTTCAGTCCTACGGTCAGGGCGATGTTCCCCGCACTCATGGAGGGGATTTCAACCTGCTGGTCAGCGAACGGCACCAGCAGCCGGCTCATCTTTTCCCTGTAAACAGACCGTTTCAGTCACTCTGTATTGTAAGAATAAGGCTGCTGGGATGGAAACGACATACGTGTTGTTCCGGTTTATGTTGTGGACGGCCGTCTGTGATTTCAGCGTTCCAGAGTAGATCCTGAGGAACACCAGCGGACCGCGCTGCTTGTCGTGGAGAACCTTAAAGGCCAAGGCGCACAGGTCGTCTTTGTACCACCGTCTGCTGGTCCAACACAGACATATAATTTGCATTAAAAACAATAACGCATTATTTGAAAGTCTGCAAATTCCATAATAAATTAAGAATCCAGACCCCAATTTTAGATCAAGTAAATAAAGTAAATCAATTCTCAGGGCCACTCCAAAAACATATGTGCCCAATATCACTTAAGGTTTTTTTTTAATAGTTAAATTATTCATGATGATGCACAATAGAAAGTTTATTCACATATGTTAAATATTTACATTGAGACAACAAAAATCATTCAAAAATATGAAAAGTTAACCTTACAATATGCTTAGTATTTTACTTAGAAATGAATTTAAAATGTCTGCTCCTAAAAGAATTGTAACTTAAACAAAACCCAAAACATCAAAAAGGGAGATTAACATGACAAATTACATTAGGTTACATTACTGGGCCCCAAAACCCAACACACTGGAACTAATCAAAAAACAACATAGCTCCTCCACCATTTTTAATTCCAAACCTAACCTCACCCCTTCCCATGGCCTAAACCTAAAACTTATCTCCCCCCTTGCTCCCCCACCTCCCTTGCCCAAACCTAACCACCCACCTTCTCCCTAAATCTCCCTTCTAAAACCTTAATCCTCAACCTAACCTCACCCCTCTCCCTGGTCTAAACCCAAAACCATGTCACCCGCCGACGCCGAAGGCCGACGCCGACACCGCGGCTCCGGCGGGGCGCGGCCC
>CAEGAF010025223.1:0-15862 GCA_903067075.1 Micropoecilia bifurca
TAAATGTTTGTTTGACCTGTTCCTTGGTGGCTGTGTCCAATCAAGCACAGGTGTGATGTCAATTTTATATAAAAACAATGAGCCTTTGGTTGCTCAGGGAGAGAGAAGTCGAAGGAAAAGACTGAAATAAAAGAAATTGAAGACTCACAAGCAATGGCTGGGACTGATTTCTGTACACCTTCTGACCCTTGTGCCTAATCTACCTTACAGACATGTAAAAAAAAAAAGATAAGACAGATTTTTAGCAGATCCTATCTTACCATTGAGACTCCAAATGTCAACTGCAAACTTCAGAGCTTACATGACATGAATAAGCGAGCAGAGAGAAGGGCGGCATTGCTGTTTATACAAGCCAAACCACAATCACGCACCGTTTATTTTGTTTTTGCCGGCCTTATTTCTTTAGAAGAAAGGCTAAAACATTCCAGTCATTCAACATCTTCCTATTATGATGCACTAGAGGCCAGTGGTCCAGGCCTAAACCCAGTTGATTCATGATGAGTTTACAGACACTCTCCATTCATTCTGAATACACCTGAGCCAACATTCAAGCAAATATGAATGAGATTAATGTATTAATATTAATGCACAGCATACCTTTCAGTCTATTGCTTGTAAAACATAAAAAACATGCGTCATATTTCTGTTACTTCAGAAAATATGTGGTTGTTTGTGGTTGTAATGCGACGATACATACAAAACAAGAGTAAAAAGTCCTTTTACAACAAACTGTAAATTACACCTAAACTGAAATAGTTTGAATGATTTAGAAACATTTTGAGATCATTCCAACACTTAGTACTCCTTTAATGCTCCCCCAGACTCTTCGTAGCATTATGCTATTTTCTAATATGTAATAAACCAAGTTAGAGTCTGTGAATCACATGATTTGAGTCAACTGCCTAAACATGCCAAGCCTCCTTAGTGTGGCGCTTTGCTGAAATTTCCTGTTTCAACAAAGAGTCAAATGAAAGTGAAACAATTCAACAGTTGAACAACAGTAGACCATGAGCAGCCAGGTCAAAAAGGCAAACACTGCTGTTTACTTGTACAAATTTATCGCACAGTAAAACGATTCCTTTAGCACCTTTTAATGCCTTCCATTCTGTTTACTCATTCTTTGTCATTATAAAAGATCTGCTCTTATCCAAATTAAAAAAAAATCTAAATGTTGTAGCTTTACTTTTTTTTTAACCATGCTGCTCAATTTTTGCAAAGGAAATGATCACAATTTCCTTGAGTTAAAAAGCCTGGAAACGACTGAAAGATAAAAGTTTGAAAATTATTATGCATGCTGTACAAAATCAGAAATGTTAAGGTTTTAAAAGCCAAATATATGGCTGTTATGGCTTTTTATATAGGCAACGGGAAGTTGCCTAGGACTGTAAACCAAACCATTCAGGATAAACCTGATTAAAATAGCGTACAATTGATCAAACAGAATAATGTACTTTCAAGTTCAGTACACTAAACATATTATCGTTTTATGTAAAGTGATAAAATGTGAAAGTAGAAATATTTTACTCAATAATTCATGCTCGTCTTCTCCCTTAATTGTTCACATGCTAGATAAAAACATTCCCAACACGAAGTGACGATGCCTGTTAGCTGATTCATACGAGGAAAAGAAACGTTCAAACCAGTTATAGGAAACGTTTACTTGTTTTTAAACACGAGTAAAGATGGGTGATTCATTCCAAATAATAACTGTCTATGTATAGAGCAAGGACAATTCAAATATGGTTGCTCCTAAATATTTTTGTGGGGAACCACCTACAAGTCCAACTTAAAAAATTTTTTGACGTTATTTAAAATAAAAGAAGTTTAACCCTTTGGGATCGTTTTCTTTATTTAAATACTTCCTATGAACCAAGCTAAATTTGTCAGTCTGCCTTTATCCAAAATTCACACAAAAACAGGGATCAGAACCAGGAACATAACTTGAACCAACGAGTAAATCAGCGACGTGAACCTGCGCTCTGAACTCTGTCATTAACCATCAAAGTACGAAATGACGATAAACAACACGCTGTCATACCATGTAGACGAGTTTCCTCCTGGCTTGTGAACGAAAAGTTCACTTCAGCATAATGGAGAAGCTCCGAGCCGACGAAGGAGACAGAAATACGAGCTAAACTGTCAGAACATATGCGAGATATTGAACCAGGAAGTTGAGAAGAAAGCAAATGTAAACCTTGTGCGAATTTTTGAACTTTTAAAGCCGACAGCGCCCCCTGCTGCAGTAACAACCAAACAACCAGACACAATAAAAGAAATACATAAATTAATAAATGCATTACATTAACATAATAATAATAATAAAATAAAAATAAAAATAATAATAATAAATTAGCTACCTCAATTTTTTTTAACTTAATCTCAAATTGTACACAGTCTTTTCACATCAAAAACACAATTGGAAACATTATTAGCATTGGAGCAAGTAAAGAAATTCTTGTTCTGTTTTGTACCTTCATGATAAGAAATGTTTGCAGTACTCCAATTAAAACCTGGTATAAAAGTCTGTCGATTTCTGAAATATATTAACTGCTTCATCGTTGGAAAATTTTCTTTTGCTGGCCACTCTGTGAAAAAACTGTATAATGTGTGGTGAGAGTATCCAACATCACCTTTAACCCTAAACTGTGACCCAGGAATGTAGACTGTTACTAAGTCAAAGTCACAAGCCCCTGAATTGAGTTTGACAGGTGTCATGTATCACATTGTATTTGATTATATCAAATTTTAAACAATAATTTTCACCTCACTGTAAAAGTCATGTTTTATACAGAACACTGACCATCCAGATTTTGCCATCTTCAGGAAAATGTCAAATTTTTTTCATATTACTCAATAAAAAAATTGATTTGGTTCAAATGTATGAGAAGCTATAATTAGCAAAATACAGACAAACCATCTTTAAAAAAAATGTTAATGCATATACAGCAGTCTCCTAGTAAAGTTTTTTATAGATGAGAACAAATAACTTACATCTGAACTGTATCAGCAAATGCTTTTTTTTGTTTTTTTCTTTAGCCAATAAAAAAAATCATCCAAAATATATATACACAGACACACATTTACATTTTTGAGCTAGATATTTAATTGTCCATATAAAAAAGTAACAATATTAAGGAATGTAAAAGAATAATATTTATATCCCCACAACATTTTTCTTTTGAGAGGGGCATCACAAAGAGGGAGTGACATAAAGACATGAAGCTGTCCAGCTGGAACCCTCAGAGACATTTGTGTTGTGTTTTATTTGGGTTGAGTCTTCAGTGTGGTGATGTGTCCTCTGCGTCTCACTCTGACAGTGAGCTTTGTCCAGGACTTTGCTCTCGAGCTGTTGAACCTGAAGGACTCTGCAAAAGACAAACACAGATTGAAAGTTGCAACATGCAACACTCTCATCTAAACGGTTTTCTACAAAGAAATGTACTGAAACAATTTAATTAGGTATTTAAAGAGAAATTCACAGTCTAGGTATTTGTGCTTTCAACATAAATGGGGGAATGAACCCAGAAGGAGCAGTGAATCACGGAGGAGGTTGTTATTTATAGCTCACGGTAAGTCCCAAACCTTTAGACCTAATATAATGAAATTCCTGTCGTTGTTTGCAGACATTCTAGCACTATTCAAGTTTCATTCTATGACGAAACACTTTCATAAGGCACTGATTAAATATGGGGGTTTCCAAATTCTCAAATTCAGATGGCCTGTGTGCAAACATCACTACAATGATATTAGGAGTTGATTCAGAAGCAGTCTGAAGTGTTTTTCATGAGTATGAAAATCCATTGAATTTTCCTCTTACGTGATAAGAGAAGTTTTATGTTATGGGGATTTTCTATTTTCTTCAGCTGGGAATGGGAGGCTGGTCAGGCATGGTGGATAGATGGATGGCTGGAGCTAAATTAGATTCAATTCAAATCTAAAACAACTTCCATACACCCAAAAGGGAACTAAGTGCTGTCATAACTCACATCATTCAAGTATCTTCAAAGAGTCGTTGTGGACTGTGAAGAATCTATTTTGGTGTAAAACTCCAGTCCTTGAGGTCCGGTGGCTTTCTTGCAACTTTCAAATATATCATTGCTTAAAAAACCCTTCAGTCGAATGATTAGGTTATGCACAGGACTCTGCAGGACTTGACCGCATGCTATGAGGATGCAGGTCAGCTTTTTCATTGAGTCTGTTCCAGACCGGGACCCATCTAATCATTGCACAAGACGGCTCTCAAGCAGTTTGACACCCATACATAAAAATCCTAATAAAATCAACATTTGTGATTGTAATGTGATCCAATATGAAAAATTTAAGCCATATGAATACTTTTTTAACCCCTTAGCCTGCATCGGAACACCCTTGTGCTGTTTTTCCAAATTGTATTTTCCAGGTACAGTGTACTAAAGAAAAGAAAAACAAACCTATTGGCAGCTTCCACAAAAACACAAGCTATATGCTGTTTTCTTTTACTTTGGTGTGAATTAATAAACTAATTTATTCCTCTTAATTCAAATTTCGTCTAGTACAGGTATCAAAAGTGATTGTCCCTTTTGTTCAAAGAGGCTTGTAAAAGTGTGAAGTTTTATTTTATTTTTTTAATGTTTCTTAGACCGTTAGTTCAGGGGTGGATCAGGTGAAAGAAGAATAAAAAGAACATGTTGTAGCATGGTGGTGGTATGCTGTGCTTCCTCTGTGACTGGAAACCTGTAGTGTTCATGGGGCAATATGGATTCTAACAAGTGTCAGGAAGTCCTGGTAGAAAAGGAAACTGAAGCTTGAGTGTCATGGGGCCTTCACCAAGGACAATGACACTCAAGTTTCATCTTGAGTGTCATTATCTTTCAAATGTCTTTGGTTTTTGTTCTGGACTTGATACACACCTTTTTTTTACGCATTTTCAGTGAAACTACATGTTCATGTGTGACACACATGATCTGTCTTTACTGAAAGATATGATGGCCAGAAACTGCTGTTTATACACATAGTTTGAATAGATTAATTCAACAGCAGTGTAACAGTTTCTCATTATCTGGACTTTCCCAAATTGTTCAAAGGCATAGCAAAGAGTAAACTTTATGTAGGGTTTGTAAACTTCTGACTTCAGAGGGAAAAAAAGTATTCTGGGATACACCCTCATCCATCTTCCTAAAGCAGAACAAATTTGATGTCAGAAAATAGGAAACATTAACTTACACCTATCAGACATTTATTTTTAGAATTATTTGTGTTTTATTTAAAAAACACATTTATGAAAAAGTAATATTTCTAAATACTTAACAATTTTACATAACAAATATTAATAGATATTTTTTAATTCATTAATATTGTACTTTAACTACTATAGTGAGCTCTTTTAAAAGTGGACCTTTGGAAATATACATTTTATTTTAAAAAAATTTAAATGGTAAATATTTCCTTTTCAGTGGCGTTTTGATGCTTATTCCTATTGTTTTTTCTTTATTTATTTTACTACTAATTATAGATCCGTTTGACTGAAAACTACTGAAATGTGCGCACTTACTGTCAGTAATCAGGGAGCGCACAGAGGTGACCTGTCTCCTCCCCATGCCGTGGCTCCTGGACATCACGCATTCCACGTAGATCTCCCAAAAGACCCGGGCCAGGTCCCAGAACAGCGCCGCGTGTTTCCCGTCCTCTGAGGACCGCAGGGTCCCCATAAGGTCCCAGAAGGCGGGGACCGTGTCGGCTATCCTCGGAGATCGCATCTTTAGCAGCAGAGCGGAGGAGGAGTCCCAGCACTGCGGGTCTTTCCGGGTGGCCGTCAGCGGGTCCACCTGCGGCAGCTTGTGGCCCCGCAGCGGGACCGCTGACATCCAGGTCAGAACAAACACGGTGGCCAGGGTCAGGTTAAAGAGAACCGGGACCATTTCCTCTGGATACCTGAGGAATACCTGTATACCTGTCCGGTATTGTTTTCTGTCAGATAAAAATAATTAATTACTTTTAGAGAAGAAAAAATCGTTTAAATGACACCATTCCATTTTTTTTAACAAGAATAAAAGATAATGATTCTTTTTTTTTGTTTACTCCTTCATGAAGTACATTTCAATTGTAATCCAACAGATGTTTTCCAAATAAAACATGTACTTACCACTTGTTCTGGTGTGGCAGCCTGGGCTTTAGCTTTGATGGGAGTTTGATGTTTTAATATTTGGTGACGTCACTGCACTCCCTCCTTCTCAAATGGTGGCTCCTGACGTTATTAATTATGCCTTTTTTTTCAAAGATAGACTCACAGATGTTGACAGATTCTCTAATTGACTATAGCTTTATTGCAAAGTAAAATGGGCAAGAATTTCAGTGTCTTGATGTGGAAAAACTAGTAGAAACTAGTCGTGAGGCAATTGGAAGGGACCACTAAATATCTAATATTGTAATAACATGACATATGATAAGTTGAAGATGTCTAACTTGAACTATTCTTGGGGTTGGAAACCCAAATTTGTGTTTGTTGACGCTGAAATGCTTAGAATGTGATTTTAATAAATTAAACCAATTTTAACCCGTATCAAAAACACTGTAGTTTTGTGAATGAGACTTTGATTTAGTAGAGCTTTATGGCATTATTCTACTTAATTTAAACCAAGAAACCATGTTTTTTTTCCTGTGGAAAACATAAGTAGTCTAACCTCACAAGATGTTCTGTCATTTGTAAAACAAACTCATCTCTAAATAATGTTTCAGAAAGTGGTAAAGGATTTTGTTTTATGTGCTTTTACTGAAATGTCACATGCATACCTTATCTCAAATGTAATTATTTTCACAGTGAGGGGCCAAGACTAAATGTACTGAATGGATGTCTTACTCACTCATTCATTCCTCTGATGATGCATAGAAGTTGGCTTCACAACATTTTCACTGCCAAGGATGAATTCTAACTTTTAAATGAGGAACATTACATGTTGGAAAATAAAATGTGATGTTAAGAGGCATCAAGAACTAACATGAACTCAATTTTCTTTTTTTTTTAATATATATATTTTTTATTTTCCTGTGTATTACTCATTATTTTATTATTAGTCATATCAAATTATCTGAAGTCAAAACTATTCCCACTTCCGGTCTACTAGAAATGAGTAACTACTCAATGTGCCAAAAAAGTCTTGAGTTGCACAGAGAAATTAACAAGTTATTGTCTAATCCTCTCATTAATAGTACTAAATGCATTATTATGCTCTGTTCAGTTTACATAAAGTTATCAGGAATATAAATGTAGATACTTTTTGCAATTGCAATAATTTCTTTTGAACTTTCCTTTGTCCAGGGTTGGATTATCATACAACATACAGCTGCAGTGATTTAAAAAATTTAATTGCATTAGATATTTTATAGATATTTTCTGGTAAATGTCTTTTAGACGAAAGGCTATAGATGAAACTTAACCATACATCCCCACTAATACTTGCTCAAAGTTCTTGCAGCAAGTTGCATTTTCACCACATTCTTTTTGTAGATAATTTTATCATAGAATTCATTTATTATTTATTTAACTGTATTCCTGTCACAGACTTGCTTTTGTTTTAAAAGACATGCCAGAAAATCTTTTCTAAATCACTTTGGGATGACTGGTTGAAACACCCAACTATGTTCAAATTTCAAATGATTTTTTTAAAGAGAAAACTGTGGAAGCAATGACTGAGATGGACAGAGTGGAGTTACATCTGCTACTTACTGTTATTATTGTCCCAGCTTAAGCTGGCTTTTAGTTGCAGCAGACTTTTTTTATTTTTATTTTATTTAATTTGATTTCCTTTGTTTATCCAGATAAACCCAGTTGAGATCCAGATCTCATTTTTAAGAGGGACTTGGTCACAAGTTCCCAGACTCCAATTCAACAATGACACTTAGATGCACATGTTGAATTTGATGAAGATCAGGGCAGTTTTGAGATCAACCTTTTATCAGCGTGGCAACAGTAAACTGTCGAGAGACACTGAAGAGTAAAACACAACTGTTTTTCTTACTGGTGCTTATCTAGTTCTTGTGCCGTCATATGTCTTGTTTTAAAGATATATTTTTAAATGTCACCAGCTTTTTATTTAATTTAATGGTTTTTTTTACTGTGTGTAGGTAATGCCTGAAGATTGTTGTTCAGCAATCAGATATTGAAATCACTTAAATCAGTCCTATTGGTTTATTAAGGTAACTTTCAAAAAAAAAAGTAAAAATGCAAAAATTTATATTTTTTCTGTTCCATATTGAAACTGAACATGCAATATTTTACTGATGCTGAAAAATTCAAAACATAAAAAGGACTTTGTTTAGGACACAGAACGGATATCCCTGATTAAACTTTCAGCTTGTTAAGTTATTTAATTCCTAAAAAGATAGAATAAAATGCACCCTGCCCCCCAAAAATGATGTGTAAATTATTACAGCTACATCAGACGCACAACAAATAACCACAGCTCAGATAAAATTTGTCAGTAGTTTATTAATGGGTCCAACTGTACATGATGCAGTGAGAGAGGGACACCAGACGATGAGCAACATGGAGGATCACAACAATGCCAGTGCTTTCGGCAGCACCTGGAACACACCAACTATCAGCTGGACTGGAAATGACGATGGACTTTGCATCATGAAACTGTTCTGGCCTCGCTATGCGCAGGCACCGCACAGTTCGCTTGTGTGTCTGATTAAAAATTTTAAACAGCATGAAAAAAAAACATAAATAAATAACAGACAAGAAATGACTTACATTTCCACAAATGTAAAAGGACGCTCTCTTGCTTTTACGCTGGAAATATGAATTTTATTTATTTATTTTTTTATTGTTTTGAATTTTTAGTTTATGCTCACCCACAGTTCGAAGCAAAATGAAACAAGATGTTGGAGAGGCCAGATAGAAAAAAGTAATCAGCTGAGTTTTTTTTTTTTTTTTTTGTAATTCCATGTCTACATTGATGTCGCTATTATCCACACTTTTTGTGAAATATCTCTCTTTGCATAGTAAATAAAAGTTAAATGTTCTGGTTGTCGACATGCTCCTATCTTTTGTAGCATATTTTTCTTGCAGATTTTTTGGGGGACTCCCATATAGAATTATAAGCCCACTACAGTGATTGCATGCATGCAGCTTTATCAGAAGAGCCAAACTTGATTCCTACTCAGGGGTTTATGAGAGCAAAAGAGGCTAATGCCAGTAAGGTGGGTGCTGATGAGGACCTGCCTTGAGCAGGCAAAGGCCTGTGTGGACAGACTTCATGCCCTCACCAGTGGGGGCGGGGAGGCACCACTGGCTGCAGACAGAGTGGGAGGGAAAGTGCTCTGTGTGCAACAACATCCATCTGCTCAGGTGATTGATTCTTTGGCTATTGAGTCACCATTAGCATTGCTTCATTAGGAGGGGCGAGGGGAGATCTTTCCAGACCTGATTGCAGTCTGGATCCCTCTAGAGCTGCATGTTTCTCCTCTGTCTGGCCCAAATCCCACAAGCCTGTCTTGGGTTTTATTTCAGTTATGTCTGCTGTAAAACATGCTAAGATAGAAAACGGAAGCAGCTGAGGTCGTTGTGAAATAAGCAGTCGATTAAAAACCCGAACTCCTATTGGTGTGTCGTTTTACGTGTTTTTCTTTTGTTAGTTGGTCTGCATTGTGCTCACATGCAGCACCTAAAATAGGAAATTGAGCTTTAACTGGTTTTCCAGTGTGTTTGGTTTTTAACGAGGCTTTCTCCTGCAATAGATAAGTCCTTTTTTTTTGTCTTTGTATGTTTTTTAATGCGCTATATTCATAGCTTTGTTAGCCATGCTGAGCCCAAAAGAAAGGGCTTTTCATGCCAAAGAGGGCCAGCAAGCAGCACACCTTGTGTGTAAAGTCATGCCAGGTGAGAGGATGGTGTGGTTTCCACCTGAACGCCTGTGCACTGGCACTAAAAGGAGGAGTTGGAAGGGAAAGGAAGTTACATGTGGAGTTGAAAAGGCTGCAATTTTAATGTCACTACAATGGAAATTTTTAAAATGTCCACTATGTCTTTTTCAAGTAAATCTAATGCCAAAAAAGGTCAGCAGCAGTAAGTGCAGTCCAGCTGTCAGGTAGCCAACTAAGGAAGCCTCGGAGGAGTCCGTCTTCGACTGTCACCTCTCCTTGAGTTAAATGGCTTGAGCGTTGGGGTCGTAACGCCGCTTCTTCACATTTCTTGTGTGGAGATAAGAAAACAGAAGTCAGTGCAATCCACAAGCATTTCTGCAACACACTTAATGCAACGTGGACAGGCAACCGCACTCATCTCCGGAGCTTACAGTGCTGCTAATATCGCATTTAAAAACAAAAAACAAAAGAACATTTGGAAGCAGCTATACTTAAAAAAAATATTATACTGTAACAACAACTGTTACAGTATGGAAAAGAGGAGAGGCTTGTCCATGTTGACCAGTTCAGCCTGGACTGCAAACAGACAGAAGTGCCTATGGTCACTGACCTTTAGGGGTCAATTTATGATGAAGTAAAGGCTGCAGAGATTATGCTAGCTAGAGTAATAATATTCATACCTCTTGACCTTGATCCATTGTTGTGAAGTAAGAAATGTTTTACAAAAAGAAATTGAAAAGTGTGGTAAATAAAGTAAAGGGAAATTATTTGCCTTCAGAAATCCCTTAATTAGTAAGTATTAAAAAAAAGATTAAAGTTGCTTTCAATCCAATCTGACTGGTGTAGAGTTATTTTGCAAAGAGTGACTAAAAGAATTGTTGCTGTAATTGCAACAAAAGATAATTCTAAAAAGTGTTAACACATCATGATAGACAATTTTTTTGCCACCATTTTTTCCAATTTTATTTGTTTTAAAAACATCTCATTGTTTCATCTTCAAGCGGTATGAATTCTTTTGCGATAAATTGTATTTTTAAGGCATCAAACACTGAAAATATTAACTCCAAATTCCAAACCTGTAATCTCCACGTTTTAGTGGGAAATAACTTAACCCATGCTGGTTTCCGAGTATGAACTTCCTCTGTTTTGCCTCTTTTGCAGACAAGTGCTGACTGGCTTGAGTGCGTGCAACATCAGCTTCAACAGTGAGGTGTGGGAGACTCATTACCAGTTTGGATGGGGAAGACATTGTTCCACTCAAAACAAAACCATCTAGGAGGAAGGAACTAACATAAAATATACTCTATGGAGGAGGGAGAGAGGAGACAACCACAAGAACAACGACGACAGCAGCGGCAGCAGCAACAATAACTACTACCAAAGAACGGTGGGACAACACTGAGCACGACAACAGGAGTGATGCATAACCTCCCCGTACTGTGGCTTGCTCTGGGGCTTCTATCACCCTGTCATGCACCTTTTTCCAATAGTAAGCCAGCTCAGGGCGGCACTATTGCTGTGCGTGGTTCATGCAGTGCAGTGCGCCGTGTCTGTACCAGGTCTGTGAAGCAGGCAGCAATGGCAGCTGGTGTGGTCGGGTCCGAGCCTTGCCATCCAGGTGGGTGTGGCCAGCCATGCCACAAAGGCTGCAGGCAACAAAAAGGTCCTGGCTTCTCTCTCTGTGCATTTCTCTGTGTCTGTGCTGTCGCTCTCACCACTCCGTTTTAAAGGCTCAGCCTCAAAACAGTGACGGGTTCGGGAGAAAAATCATGGAAGTGATGAGAGGACGACAAAGTCGGGACCAGATCGCTGTGCTGTTTGGTTCAGCCTTTGTGCAATGAGCTGACCTCCTCCAAGTTAACAAGTCAACATGCAGAGAACGTGTTTGGACTATTTATTTATTTTTTTTCTCTCTCCCTTTGTCTGTTTGCTCTGTTATGCTGAGAACCATGATGCTTTGCTATTTGGCATGCTTTCGTGGCTGCAGGATTAATACTTCTAATTTAGTTCTTCGGTCTGCTTGGATTAGAGTTTATAACACCCCTGCTGCTCGAGACAGCAGGTTAATCAGCTTCAAACTGGAGCTTAAAACCCATTTTCTTGCTACATTGTTGGATTTCAGAGGGAAATTAAACCTTAAAAATCGAAAGCACCGTTTCCCCTCACTGAACATGCATGTCAAGCACTGAGAATCTGCCCGTCCAATCAGTTTGAGGTTCTGCTACAAATGCACAGACCTCCTCGAGCCTTTTGCAACAAACTCAAATTCAGATGCATCATAAACAATGTCCACTGCACTTCAGTAAAGCACATGCTCTTTGCAAGTGCATCTTGCAAGTGAAGTAGCATGCATGCTTTTTTTTTTTTTTTTGCTTTTGGAACCATTTTCTGTAGCAGGAGCTCAAACCCTGGTGTCTAGAAGCAGCAGGGATGCTAGAGTTACAGCAGGAGAGGCATGCGGCGTGTTGCTTACTTAAAGCCCCATCCAGTCCCCCCCAGCACTATGGCAGCCACAAGGATGGCTCCGGCGATGGAGCCTATTATTAGATTGGTGGCACTAGGACCTGTGAAGGGTTATGGGGAAAAAGACATGAGTTTCTATACTCACTTCCTGGATTTGTAACATGTAACTAGACAATAAGGATTTCACATGGCATCAAAAACACACCAAGAGTGCTATTACAGGAAAATGATTGAATCTGAAGATGTATTTTGCATGCTTTTCGACCCCCTTTAGTGTGTAGAGTGGTTTAAATGTACTGGTGCATCTCAATAAATTAGAATATAATGGAAAAGTTATTTTTATCCAGTAATTCAGTTCAAAAAACTCAAACGGATATTGAACAGATGTGTTACACAATTATACATTTAAGGGTTCATTTTTTGTCAAGTGATATGATTGTGGCTTGCAGCGGAAATGCAAAATCTTGTTTCTGAGAAAATTTGAATATGAGATAATATAGTTTATTTAAAAAAATATTTTAATAGAAAATAATGTTCTGGCAGTAAAATCAGATAGACCTGCCGACTTGTCAGCTACCAGGATATTTATTGGCAACATACAGTAATAAAGGAAACATTTGTGAAAGTAGAACATGACTACAAGCGTGTGCAAGCAAAAGTGTTTACCGCAGTAATAAAAGGATTATTACATAAGGGGTGCTTCAAAATTTATGGGCTACAATTGTGTCCAAATATATTAATAGAGAGCCGAGTAGAAGAAAAACATGCGATAAAGACAAGTGCACCAATACAAGAATAACTGCGTAAGGTGCTTCTGAACTACAGAGGGCATGAGCGTCCTACAAGGCTGAAGAAGAAAAAGGAATTCGACCAACTGAGCAAAAGTCCAAACTTTTGATTCTGCCTGCTTCCTGTATGTTTTTGGGTCCTTTTCATTCACATATCGTGGCAGTAATGATCCTTAAATTTAATAGAAATAAAAATGTTGACATACATATTTCTGCCTGGAGTAAAAGCATACATGAGGCTCACCTTTTGAACTGAACTACTTTACTAATTACACTTTTCAATAATATTTTAATTTGGGATGCACCAGGAATCAAGGCAACATCCTGGAAATGTTTACACTTATTTATCGTCATTAGGTCATTAGAGGTAATATTTGCCTTTGGTTTGTTAAGGTTGTGAAGAAGACTTGACCCTGAGTATCCATCGCTGAAGAAAGACTGACAGCTGATATATGAGAATATATGTGACCTGCGGTATGATCAGTACAAAATGTTTTTTTAAGGGGTCCCAGTCACCACACAGCCTCCACTAACTGGACAATTTCATCTAAATGCCCCACATGCCCCAGAAAGGAGAGGATCACAGGAGCAACCACATAACAACTGAGAGTAAAAGAGAGAGGTTGGATGAGAAGAGGAGGGAGGGAGAATGAAGAGAGAGGCTTGTCATAATGGGGGACAACAGGAGAAGAGGAGGAGTGTAAGGGGAATCCATCGATCAATCACACAACACTGAAAACAACCAATCACATGACAACTAATATGGTCATCACCAACACACGAGGAAACACAAAGCCACCGGGACGCACACACGGGCTCAGGCCGGCTCACGAGACCGCCCGCACACTGAGGCACCACTATGAGGAGGAAGAGCTGTGAAAGGGTTAAAGATGCTTACTCTATTCCCCACCCTGTGCCTCCAAAAATCACCCCCAGGGCCAGAATGGTCCCTGCTACTGCCCCTATCAGCCTGTTAGTGGCCACGCTCACTGTGCAGAGGGAAAAGGAGCATTATTACCACCCTGTCAAAAACAAAAACGCAACCTTCTGCTGCAGAGTCATGGATGGAGCAATTCCCATCCTTCAAATTGTGGTCGCCGTAGCCGGTATGAGGCTGACATTTTGCGTTGGGATTTCTGCTCAGAATCAAAGCAAACTCTAGCTCAATATTACCGGCTAAATTTGATGGGTTTTTTTGTTTGTTTTTACAACCCTGGTACATCCGCAATCCCTTTGAACCACCTTGCATCTAAATGAAATCAAACATCTTGCGATTAACGCCTATCATATGAAGACCTGTCCATACTAAATAAATATAGACAGTGGAAACCAGACATTTACATGTATTACATAAAAAGTCCAATGAGCTTATTATTCTCACTGTTTTGCATTAGTGTCCTCAATAAACTTGGTATTTAATTTGACAGGATGTTTAGTGTCATTGTACTTTGGGAAAAATCCATCTGTGTCCAAGATTTAACTATCTGATGACCCTTAGGCTGCATTGTTTTCAAGAGCTGATCTTTCCTCATGATGCCTTCTATTCTGGGAGGTGCACTACTCCTTCCTGCTGCAAAACACCCACACAGTCAGTTATTTCACAGTATGGATGGTACTTTTCCTTCTAAATGTAACAATAGGCTTCAAAACGTTGAAGAAATTTGATCCAGGGTGGATTTTCATACTGCAATCTTTTTTTTTTATGTTTTTTTTTGGATATATGACTTCTTCCTCACTTTCAGCTCATGACAGTACAAGACTTGTTTCACTGTGGATAATGAAATTTTCTTGCCATGTTCAGTTAGCATCATCATGAGAACTTTTGCCTTTTGTTCTGGGATCGACTCACACGTTTTACATAAAATTATGGTCACCTCTGTGACACCGTTTACATCGCATATAAGTCTTTGAACAATCGAACGCAACACATTCAGGTCTCAGTAAACTCTGACCAAGGATGAACCAGACATGTTGAGGTTCGTAATTCTCTCCTTAATATCCGGCTTGCTTGGTGAAAGTAAATTTTTTAAAAAAAATCTCCAAAACAAAATCTTCTCTGTTTTAATCTGGCATTTATCAAATAGAAATAATTTTGGTCATTTTATACAACGCATGTAAATATCTGGTTTCATCTGATAATAACTTCACGCGAACTTGTCTACAATATTCTTTTTTTCTGTTTTTAGTTGGCAGAGGTTGACAGAGGGAGAAACCGACCCTTGGGTTCTTCGGTTGTAGTGATGTCGGTCTCTTTGGGCGGGTCAGGCATGCTGCAGTCTGTCCCTGCCCATGTGGCGTCACATGTGCATGTGGCTTCATTGTTGCACACCTGTTTGGAGCAGACAGAAATTAATGAAGCAGTGAGGGGGAGAGCAGGAGTTTTTTTAAAACAAATCTGCTTATGCATCAGGTCTATTTTGGGAAACGTCTTCCTTAGGAACTTTTGCCCAACAGCCATTTATTGCGCGCCGTGTCATCAAAACCAGAAAAAGAGAAACAGGGAAATATTACCTTTCAAGTTGTTTTGCATACAAAGCATATGCGTTACATTCTGTGCAACTGTATATAAGTGCCTTTGGGTGATACTGAATTTAAGCAGATATGACTAATTTGGTCTTTAAAATTTGTAATTAATGTGAATATGTATCAGTGATTCTTGAGATTAGGGACAAAACAGGTCCTATGGATAAAGCACAAAATTTGAATAAAATATACACAAAATATAATTTTTTCAAATGTCTGATTAAAATAACCTGGGTCATGTGAGC
>CAEGAF010025251.1:0-13160 GCA_903067075.1 Micropoecilia bifurca
AGGGGGTGTTACATGACCCCTCTCTCCCTGGCACTGACAGACTTATTCCCAGTCAATCATGGCTGGTGGAGTGTAATAGGAGCTTCTGATGAGGTCACGCCAAGAGCGTTCCCATAGTGAGACACGAAACAATACTATGACAGAGAATCTAAAATTTTCTGTTGTAAATCTTTTCCATAGATAAGCATACAAAGATTCAACTATTATTGAATATTAAACCAATCACAGGTCATGGAGCCTCAAAGAACAATGCATAGAACAATTCTGGAAAACAGTGTGTTGTCTAGAGTTGTTGCATTGATGAACTAATCTAGTGTCAGAATATGAAAAAACAGGATTTTTTTTTCTTTTTCAGGGTCTTTTTGCTTTGCTTGTCTTAATAAGAATATTAAATCTTGCTAAATCTCTCTCTTGTATCCCTGCTGTGATAAAAATGTCATATTCCAATTTATAATTTATGTTTCACAACAAAAATTAAATAACCCACTCTTTCTTTTCAAATCAAGTTCCTGAAATATGGATGAAACATGTAGGTAATTCTGTTTTTGTGATAATTTGAAGCAAATGTGTTTATAATTTTTCACAAGTTATCCTGTTAAACTGAAATGTGATGAAAGTGATGATCAGCTCTTACATGTTTATATTTTAATCCAAGTGACAACTTACTTAACAGAAGTCCGCTGAAGTCGTGATGTGTCGCTCTCTCTCTGCTGCTTATTCTGAGCAGACAAGAGGTTCTCTTTTTGCACAGCCTCCCATGTATTCAGATGGCTTGCCATCCTGCCTTGCAGCTCCATAGCTATGTATAAAAGAAATCAGTAAGTGCAGTTAAACAGTGGTAAGAAGAGAGGCGAACATGTTGAATCATAAGTATGGTGTGAAATGATACTGATTTTTTAACAGGGCCTTAAAAAAAGGTGTTCGTACTTTTAAACACCATCCAGCTGTGTGCAATTTAATCTGAGCCTGCAGATGTTCTGTTTCTGACCTCAGACAGGTCAGGGACAAAGTTATGGGAAAATTTAAAGGGATCCACGATTAGTTATAAAATATACCTTATTTGGGAAATATTTATTTTAGAGGGTATTTAGTTTTTATAAATTTTAATAAAATATTTATAGGACAGTAGCAGCTGGTGTTTTGCTTCTTCTGAGGACTTACTTCATTCAGCTTCGTAAATGAAACAATGAATGACGTATCTCTGGTCGGACTGTGTGATCTCGTAAGTTCCTGTATAGCTCTGTGTCTGGTTGTTGCCAAACCAACACTTTGTTCACTGTTGGTAGTGGTTTCACATTCAATACCGGTGTTCTATCTCCACTAGCATTTAAGTAATAGCTCCATTAGCGCTGCTTGTCTTTGACGTTTCTCCAAGGGTCTGTGGTGCTGTGTCCGGTTCGGCAACATTTATGCTGTTTAGAGTTTGGTGTGGTGGTAACAGCAACCACCACTTGGGTCTGGTCGGATCAGTGATATCAGTACAGAAGTATATATCCTGTTAGCATCTCAAAGAGCATCCACCTTTTCCTGTCTCAGCAGTAGCATGGCATTTATTTTTAGTCTGTTAAGGTAACAATCACCTGTTAGAGCCTTTGTTGGTTCTGCTGATATAAATGACTCAAAGTGTTGTGGAAAAATGTCCAGGATCCAGATTAGGTCCTTCGGAAGTTGTGTTCCACTCCGGCTCCCGCACTGCGCTCTCCTTTCTTTCATGTGTGAAATTATCCAGATTCACCTAAATTTTTATTTATTTTTTAATTACAGCCAATGGTGACACAGTGTGACTTTATCTAAAATCACACCAGTCAAACGCAATATGATAAACACACGGGTAAAGTTAGCTCTCCTGTGATTACCCTGTAGACTCCAGTACAGAATGGACCAAAATACATCATCAACCCATCAGTGAAGAAATGGCGACTTTCATGGGTGAAAAATATATCAAAAGATGTACATTTTAAAAAAGTAATTATGTATTTTGGCACATCACAAACAACCATTTTTAGGTAATAGGAAAATTGCAACATATTTAGTCCAACATGTTCAACTAGTCCTGGATCCTTTTAAAACAATATTCCAAACTTTGAATATTTCACAGCACTCTGTTCAATAAATCATCCGAACATGGAAAGAGCATAGACCAACTGTAGACCTACCAAGACGTAGATGTCAACCTAAACTGCCTGGCTGAGCAAGGAGAACATTAATCAAAGAATCAGCTATTAGAGGATTATGAATATTCTGGAGGAGCTGAAGATAGGTGGGAGAATCAGCCCACATGAATGAAAGGCATCGTTGAAGGAAACTTATATGGGAGTAATGTTTGTGTCTGGTTTACCGACACCAGAATTTAACTTGTTCACATGCAAAGTATGATAAACCGTCTTTTACCTGGTAAATACAAGGAGATGAAGATATCTCACCTACAATACATGCCAATGCAAGAGCCTGATATTCAACAGAAGTCCAACTTTTAGGAATCTCTCTTCATGCAGTTAGATATTAGTCCATTTTCAGATATGTCACCTGTTTTACCCATTTCTACTTTCCCATTTCTCACCAAAGTGCTGACTCTTGGCAGAAGGGATCTGGCGGATGTGTCTCTTGATAAGAATGTGAAGATGGGAGAAGATGATGAATGGTGGTGCCAGACATGGTCTGTAGTGGTACTCCACAATGAGGTTGTAACGCTGAAATTTCCAGTAGATGTCACTCTGCCCCTGAACTTTGGAAAAGGTGTAGCTGCAGATAGAACATTAAAACATGGAGGAAAATAGATCCTACATGTGTAAAACAATGAACAGATGTATAATGTTTGGGTACCTGAACATGGCAATGAGTAGGTTGACCAGCACTATGTTGGTAAACAGCAGGTAGATAACAAGGAGGATTACAACCAGCCAGTTTGCATAGGTACTCGGGCAAGGTTCTGCTCCTGCCTCAATTTCCGAATGGTTATAAGTGCAGTTCACTTCTTCCAGTTTGTCAGCTTGAATGAAGAACATCAGAGGAATGTTAGAAAATCACTGTCATTTAGTGACACTGATATCTAGTTCTTCAAGTTGCTTTTCCTAGTTAATCTTTGTGTGACATAGGAATCTTAAAAATATGACAAATCAAAGAGAAGCTAACTTATCAGGTTAGCTTCAACCTGGACAACAGAGTAAACAAGCATTTTTGCAATCTAAAATAACTTTTGGGGGAATGTCAAAATTCATGTAAAGAATTTATGAAAGTTAAAGTCAAGCCATAAAACATTTAAGAACATTGTCAAGTGATTGTTTGACATTCTCATTCTTAAACTAAAGGTTGAATTATTTGTAGGGATACAATGCTACTGTTTTACAAATGTTACATTTCTAATTACTAATAGCTAGTTTAAAATGTCAACATTGTAACTGCACCATTTTAATGTTCATATGCTTTACACATCTTTATAGTTTGACAGTAGTAATTTAGAAAAAGGTACTTTATTGTAAGATAGAACGACAGAAAATACAATATGATCACATAATACATATCATAATTTCATAAAAAATACTTACTATCCATTTCATGAATAGGGATTTGGCCAAATATGTGCATATATGGCCTGTAGAACACTCTGCGGAAAATCCACTTAGACCGGGGGTCATATGAAAAGAGGAGTGCCTGATGTGCAACGCCATAGGCCATCAGCCAAACACCCAGGAAGAAAAGGAAAAAGAAAACATCTTTCATCTGTGAAAATCAAAAATAGATGTTTGAGGAAGATTGCTGGAGGTACAGTAAGAGATTTCATCAGGAGGTAATACATGCATGCAAATAAGGTCCAGATTATGCACTGCAAAAAAAAAAAAAGTAAGTATTTTTGGTTTAGATTCTGGTGTAAATATCTTGGTACTATTGAAGTAAGACAAAACTAACTTGCAAGTAACTTTAGCACAATATACAAACTTGTTTTGAGTCAGTAGATCCTTATTACTGATGAAACACTACTAGTTAAAAGTGAAATAATCTAGGGGTGGAAGACATTTTTTACATATTCTAAGTTATAATTATCAGAATTGAGGCTCATCAAACTTTAGCAACTAAATAGATTGGAATTGATATGCTTGAATTTATAGCAAAGTTTATTAAAGTGTTGGGTTCCTGGACCCAGTTGCAATGAAATAAAATCCAGAACCATGCTGGACAGTATGAGACACCTTGTGTGGCGTTGTGCAGGTATCATAGACAAACATTCACCCTTTGGTCTCATCTGTCCAAAAGTCTTTTTTTTGTTGTTTTTTTCACCTGTGACACAACCTTTCAAATTGTGTATTTATGTATATCACCATACAGCATACTTATTGAGAACTCTAAAGTCAGTCTGCTTTTGACCTTTTTCTAAATACAACCATGATTTAAATCAGGTGTTTTGTGAGCAGTTCCATTACCATTTTTCCAAGAATGATGATTTTGGGTCCAAGTTGCTTGTGGATGGCAAAGATGTGGATCAGACGAAGCGTAAAGACCATGTAGTCTATGGCCATAAGAGCTCGTCCAACATTGAATGACCAAGGAAACATTCTACAAAAAAAAGTTATTGTTCTTATTTTCCTCAAGGCAATGAAGTTATATTACAGTCTGACACAAAGACCAAAGCTCTAAAAACAAAGCATGTTCAGGAGCAAATCTAGCTCAAGACCACTAGGTAAAAAAAGGTACATGGGGAGAAGGAACCCTTTTTTGTCGTGATCTGAGTTCTGTGTGTTTACTTTGGGCTTTCCGTGTTTATTTAGATTGGTGTTCCTGAGAGTCTGTCCTGTCTGATCCCAGGTGTTTCTGTCTCATTGATTACCCTCTATGTATTTAAGCCCAACTGTTGTCAGTGTCAGTTGTAAGTAATTTGTTTGTGTCAGTTAGTCGTCACAGCCGTACTGAAAAGTTCTGTGTCTACTCTTGTATGTCAGTCTTTTAGATACAGTAGCTACTGGTGATGAGCCTTAGCTTCCACTCTGTGTGCCGCCTGGACTGGGACTGTTCGAGCTGCTCGGTCTTCATTAAATCACCATTGAACTTCAACCTGGGTCCTGCCTGCTTTCTCCCTAACCTTATCTCACCTCAATTCATGACATTTTTATATACTCAAAAGCTAAATTCAGTTAGTCAATTTTTACCTACAGTTGTAACCAGATATTTATATACACTGAAACTTTCTCCAGCTGAACAGAAACAAAACTGAAGTTTTGTTTCTTTAGGTCTTTGGACCTAAAGAAGAACAATGTAGAGTCAACACATAGCTTCAGCTATTACAATTAGAAACGAGTGATCGGCTAAAATCTGACCTGAACCTTTAGAGCCACATAAAGACAGTTACAAAATTGGCCTTCTGTCACATAAAGAACATTTACAGGATTAGAGGACTAATGTCCCAGCAAGAACTAAGGAACTCATCCATGCATTCATCTTCAGTTGCATTGTTTACTACAGCAGTGTCTTCACAGGTCTGCCCAACAAATCAATCGTTCAGCTTCAGCTGATCCGAGACACTGCTGCTGGTGTTCTTTGCATATTATTGGATTCCTGTTGCTTGGTGTGGTGCAGTTTTTGCACAACATGCGTATTGTTCAGGTACAGTTGTTGTCTATTGAAGACCCTGACTGAAACACCATGACATGCCACTGGATAAAGTGTAAGATATCTGTGCGGCATGCCTTCATAGTAGTTTACACGCTGGAGGAGGGCTGAGCCCTGACAGCAAATGCAAAGCCATAGTGAACAATTTGATAGATGAGATTTTGTTAGACTGTCTGTTTCTGATTTAGCACAGATTTAGACAAGATTTATTTATTCTACCTCCAACTAGCACAAAACCAATGTGCCTAACAATGGGCAGTACCATGTAAAATAGATATTTTTCGACTTTACATCGTGTTGTAATTTGATGCGTTATAACATAATGCATCAATCTATAATGCATCAAATTATAGCATTGGATGTATCGGCAGGTCAGAGCATTACACTGCAAGGCTACATAACTGCAGTGTAGCCTTGAGTCCTTCTTGGTAATTAAGAAGCTTAATTACCGAGTTCCTTGAATCACCTTAGAATTAATCTACCTCCTCACCCCCTTTTTGCATTTGCATTCATTTTAAAATGTCTTTTAAGCCTCCTCACATTTTCTTTTTTTGGCAGGAGTTTGTTTAAGTAGGAACATTTATATAAAACTTAATTACACTTTGTTTCCATATGTTTATTATATTGTGTGAAAAGAAACCTTTGAATTTAACAGTTTCTGGTTAGTTTCTTGACGATCTATGAAAAATTAATCTTTGACTATTTTAAAAATGTCTATGGACCTTCAAGGTTTAATTTTGAGTACCCTTGATGTAGACAGTCACTGCTGAAGATGAAGATACAAAATGAGAGTTTCAATATCAGTAAAACATTTAAAAAGAATTTAGTTTCATGCAGGACTTATACAGTCCTTGAACTGGTTAGCTCCCAAGACGAGAAGAAAATTTCATTGATATCCATCCATCCATCCTCTAAACACCCTTGTGCCTTAGTGGGGTTGGGAGGTGCTGGTGTCCATCTCCAGCTAACGTTCCGGGCGAGAGGCGGAGTCACCCTGGACAGGTCACCAGTTTGTCGCAGTCATTGGTTGCTATTTACTTTTAAATGTATCCATTTTAATTCTCCTCTGTATTCAAAACAATACTTAATCCCCTTTAGTTCACCATAAAACCTGAGGAATAATAGTTAGCAATTGTTTTTGCAAGAATTAGGAATGAATTAGTTCCAAGAATTAGGAACGAAATTAAATGTCCTGCATTTCAGTTTAAAGCTTCATCAGATTGGAGTAACTTGCCTTCATCACTTAGATTTGTCTCTACTACTCCCTCTCCTGCTGCTTTGAATTTGAACAAAAATTCATTTTTAGTTTTATTTTGTGTCTGGATGTTAAGTGCATGTATTATATAATTGGTTTCAATTGATATGTATAAGTATTCTTTTATATACTGACTTGGTTTGGGGGAAGCATTGAGTGTGAGATTCTCTGTTCACATATTTATTACTTATTATGATTTGTATTATTATTATTATTAAAGATTTTATTGGCTCTCGTGGTCTTTGACAGTTAATTGACCGGAAAAAGGATAATGAGAGAAGGGGGAAGACATGCAGCAACAGCACACCCATGATTTGTATTATTGTGGATTTTAGTTATGTTTTACCCCTACAAAAATGAGACTACATCTTAAGGGGTTATTCTTGAGAGGAAAAAGTTATCAGAGGAATACACATGCAAACAACTATGTTTGAAATTCTATCTTTGCAAACTAAATTCCTTGCTTAGACCAGTTTAAGATGTTCTCTCCAACTTTATCTTTGACAATAATAATAAAAGGCTATTTACAGGAATTGCTTACTCACTCACACAAGATAATGTTTCCTTTGCTCCGAATGTGTTTATTTTGACTTTTTAAGGCTGTTCTTAAAGAAACTGCAAACAAATTTGTATTGACAGGTCAGAGTATTACAAAAATGACTGAGAAATTAGCCACTCAATTCTGTTGGAGGAATAGGCCCGTCACAGTATTTAATTTTGCTGTGTAATTAATTGCCCCAGAAAATATTACAATAAGCAATAATGTTGTTGTTTTAAGACCATTGTTTACTAATAACATAAAATTGCATGACAATGCACCTTTCAAAGATCAATAAACTAATTTCTAAAGAACACTTTCTAAATATCCAAAAATAATTTAATTGGATTATGAGGTCTTTATAAACAAACTTACCCTTCAAATTATATTCATTATTGGGCTCAAATAGGCAATGCTACCAGTTAGGACCGTTGTGGAAAAACAAGTGTAAACTCACTGTGTACTGTAAATTTTTTGCATCATTTTTCAAAAGGCTGGTTTTTCAATTAGATTAAACAATATTCATTTCCTATGGAGTTCGAGCAGTGACATAATAGTCTCTTACCTATAGAGTAACTATGAACAAATAAAGAAATAATGCAATAAAATAAGTCTGAGTAACTTTCATCTAGCTGAGCGAATAACATAATCAGTACATGTGAAATTTTGAGTTCGTACATGTGCACACAGGCTAGCAATGCTACACAAGAAAGTTGAAAATTGTTCAACTTTTGTTGCCGTCATCGCTATTGTGTCCTGTGTTTAGGTACGCCCTGAGTGGAGGAAAACTGATAATCTTAGCTCCCTGTGTGTTGAGCCGTTATTGTTTCTGAGTGCTCTTGGAAATGAGAGGGGAGGAGTAACTAGAAGAGTGAAGCCTTTTGTCATGCAGTCTCTTAGGTAGAAAGAGAGAGAGAGACGCAACAAAAACAAATAAGTGATTATTATCGAGCTCATTTTAGTTGCTCACAATAGGCCAATTGGCACATCCCTCTTTACTGGTGCTGTGCATTGTAACTTGTGGACAGTTGCGCTCATTATTACAGACAGATGTGGACTGGGAACAAAAGGAATACATCTGGACAAAAAAATCCTGTAAAGTAAAGAACTTTAAAGCCCACCAGTCCTTCTGCAACTATAGCTAAAACACTTCCAGCAGTTGCCTTGCTTGCCTTGTTAAAACAATCACCTGCAGATTAGAGCCAAAAGAAAAAGAAGAATAGCTGTGAGGTCACACTTGTTCCAGTGATCCTGAATATACTTCTTCATCCTTTGGAGCAAAAATAAACTGCCCCCCAAAAAGGTCTGTGAACAAAGAACAGAGCAGGGATTAAATCCATCATGTGATTGGTTCATTTAAATTTAAAATTAAACACATTAATGTATTAAGCTAACAAAAGTCCCTTTTAGTTGTTGTCCTGTCAACAGATTAGTAGGTTTTTTCCAGGGGTGTTGGGAGCATTTTGGGGGCATTAGCTAGAGCAGGAGTGCAAAATGCAGCTTTTCTCTTCCATGGGCAGTATGTTGGAGTATTTTAATTTTTTTAAATCTTTTATTTGGAAAAATATCACTTTTTACCTTTGTTGCACATATTTCAAACAAAGAAGCCTTGCACACATCTGTAGTTAATTCAACTATACCACTAGCACAGTTGGACAAGAAAGTTCTATCACCTCATTGCACAAGTCATGCTTGCTCATTGGCACACATATGGCACACATATGACACATATATGCCATAACTGGTACATTTTTGCAGGTAACCATGAAAACCTAGAGTGGAGTTTTACCAGTGTAGCTCCTATTAATCAAGTGGAAAGGAGACATCACCAATGAGTGCAGGAGTGAAGGTATCACAATCCACTGTTCAAAAAAGCCTCCAAGAGCAAAAAGATAGAGACTACACCCAAAGATGCAAACCACTTGTCAGTAGTAAGAATCTGAAGGCTGGATCACAATTTGTAAAGTACAGAGATGAGCCAGAAAAGTTCCTGAACACAATCTAATGAAACAAATATTAATCTCCACCAAAGTGATGGAAAGGTCAAAGTGTAGAGAAAGAGAAGAACTGCTTTGGATAGGAAGCACACAAGCTCATCTGTGAAGCATGGTGGCTTGGGTGTGCATGGCTGCTTCTGGAACAGCTCATTAATTTTTTATTGCTGATGTAACTGATAATAGTACCCTAACCCTAACCCTAACATTTTGCTAATTTACAGAGAAATGCATCCCAAGTAATCAGGATAAATTTTATCATGCAGCAAAGTACACTGCCAATACACATGACCCAAAATACACTGTCAATACACATGACCCAAAATACACTGTCAATAAAACAAAGGACTTCATCAGAAGAAAAAAAGTGGGAGGCTTTAGACTGGCCAAGTCAATCACCTGACCTTAACCCAAGAGGAGAAATGCAAGAGAATGAATTTCACCTCCTGAAGAGGACTCTGAGGGGAGAACTCCCACAATGAAGAACTGAAAGAAGCTGCGGTATAAAAGCCTGGAGTAGCATCACAAATAAAGAATAGTTTGGTGATGTCAGTGGGTCACAGGCACTCTTTGCAAGCAAGGGTTATGCCACCAAATATTAAGTTTATTTGTTCCTTTACTTCTGCTCATCTACGAATGCTGTGGTGTAATACAAATGGTGAGATATCCTAATTTACTTAACACTTAACATGTAAATACCAGGAAATAAAACCTGACGTTTTGAACTCTTGTCTCATGCTCATCTTTTGTTGTTAAAATCAAATGTCTTCAGTGGAATTTGCCTTGCCGTTCCAATACTTTTGGAGTGGACAGCAATCACCATCATGTCACCATCATCAGTCTTGCATGTTTTGTATTGTTTGGCATAAACATAATTTGTCATTTAGTATAAGCTAACGCTGAACAATAACTCATCTAGTCCTGTGTCTGATGTTATGTTACCCATAATATGTGCTCATATACTGTCGCAGTAAATGCAACAGTAAACTGGAATAGAAAGTCTACATTGAGAAGATGCAGTTAGGCATTGCGATTAAGGCAATGTAATTAATCACAGTGTGAGAGTATTATTAATCTGAATAGTCTGTTTTAATTGATTAAGAGCTCTATTTAGTCAGAAGCCCGAGAAACGTTTTGAAAAATTGTGCATTCCTTTTTTGGGTGAAAAAGCTGTTTACACAGTTTCTGCAAAGCTGGTAGTGGTGGTGGAGTCTAAATGAGAGACATGGAGCACAATTTACAACAGTTTCTACTGTCTAGAGATGCTCCTGATGAGGATATTATCCTAAGAGACACGAAGCTGAAGTTGGATGCCGATTGCAGGTTCCTATTCAGGAAATGGCTTAAGGGTGATTCCACCTATTTTTTCACTACCTTTTGTATGTTTTACCTACTCTAGTTAAAAAAAAACTACAACACCTAGATTATTTAAACCTGGAATAAATTTTTCTTCTCTAATAGCAGAATATGTAAGCCAAGTTTGTGATTTGTGAAACTTGTAATAAAGGGCGATTTCATTACTTTTGATGCATTTGGATCACACTACAACTGCTCCAGCTCCAAAACTACAACAGGTGGACACATGAAATATGGACAAGATTATGTACTGACTAAATAATTTGAAGAGAATAAAGAGTCAAAATAGGCCATTTTGAGTTAGTATAAGAATTTCCAGTTAAAACCATAAAAATTTCTTTTTTTTGAACAAAGACTTTAATTTATTCTGCATTCATATTCAATGATTAACACTTTAAGTCTCAAACATTATTTTCCAGTACAACCAAACAAATCAGTTGAACAATAACATCCGAACTATTCAGCGAGCTGAAGGTCCAGGGAGTCTTTTCTCCACCAATCAGTGGAATATAAAACAGGTTACAAATGGATTACAAACATGAAATATGAAATAAAGGGAAGATCTTCAAATAACTTTTGCCAGCATCTTAACAGAGACATATGTTGAATATACATATACAGAATATGCCAGTGTATTTACAATTATTTTCCTTGCTACAATGTTAATTGCAAATATATCATCAAAGGGTTCCACCTTTTCTTACCGTACCGTTTTTCTTTACTTAATAAATTACTTGGGAGTTTTCCCAGAACAACAACAAGGGGGTTCCATTCAATATAAATGTGTAAAATATTTGAAATATCCTCTCTAATTCCCTCCCAGAATGTTTTAATCTTTGGACAATCCCAGAAGATATGAGTCTGATCTCCAACTAGTCCACATTGTCTCCAGCACACATTTGATTAGCCTGATCCAATTTTGAAATAATATATGGTGTTTTAAAATATCTAACAATTACTTTCCAGTAAAATTCTTGCCATGTTGGACTGTTAGTCAGTTTATGTCCATTATCACACATTTGCTCCCACTCTTCATCCTCAATAACATTCATTTCTAGTTCCCACCTTTCCTTTATCCCAGGAGGCCCCTCTGACATACATGACTGTAAACATTTGTATAGGTTTGACACAGCTTTATCAGATTTTTTCTCTTTGGTGATCTTTATGAAGAACTTTTCTAAATCATTAGGTCGTGATTTAAGAAGGGACCATTCAGTATGGGACATCAGGTAACTTCTCAACTGCAAATATCTATAAAAATCAGATGCAGTCAACCTATACTTCTCCTTAATCTGACTAAATGATTTCAGAATCTCCCCTTCAAACAAGTAATCAATAATAATTAATTTTGCCAGGTTCAAAATCCTGAATCCTGTTGCCCTGGTAAAAAGTCTATTATATCCAAAATTTTTAAAGCCCTAGATATAGATTGAGAAGCTTTCATGTATTTTCTAATCATGCTCAAAGTCTTTTATGTGCTTTTCATCCACGTATTTGTAATTTTGTACTTGTTCCAGTTTTCAGTTGAGGAAAATGCAAGGGCCTGTAAGGAAAATTTAGGGCATGCGCTTTGTTCCAGTGTCAGCCATGTTGTTTCTTTATTCTGTATTAGCCAATCTACAGTTGTATACAATTGTGCTGCCCAATAATATAATTTTAAATTTGGTAAGTTAAGACTTCCATAAGGCTTACCTTTGGTCAGCTGTGTAAATTTTATTCTGGCCTTTCTTTTCTGCCAAATAAAGGTAGAAATCATTTTTTAAATCTTGTTGTTGGAATCCAAATAGGAAGGGACATGAACAAATACAACAATCTAGGGAGAATATTAATTTTGACTGTTTCAATCCTTCCAAAAAAGGAAAGCGGTAAAATTTCCCATCTTTCTAAGTCCTTTTGAATTTGATCCAATAACTTCCCATAATTTGCTTTGTATAATTTGAAAACATCCGTGGTAATATTGATTCCCAAATATCGAAACCCATTAGGTGACCAATTGAAACTTAATAATTTAGATAATTCTGAGGGCCAGGTCCCTCTTATCATCATGGCCTCTGATTTTGATTCATTTACTTTGTATCCTGAGACTACACCGAAGTCTTTCATATATTTTAAAATATTTGGTATAGAAATTATTGGGTCTCTAATATAAAGTATGACATCATCAGCATACAGTGACAATTTGTGGGTCCTAATTTCATCTGGTATACCTAGATTGCTTCCGCCCATGTTTTAGGTGGATCTTTGGATCTTAAAGCATAATTAAACACTCTACATAAGAGTGGGGTAAGCTCAGCCTGAAAGCATTTATAAAATTCTCCTAGGAACCCATCTGCTCCAGCTGATTTATTATTTTTAAGCTTTCCTATAACAGATTTAATTTCTTCTTCGGTAATTGTCCCCACCAATGCTTTAGCCT
>CAEGAF010025261.1:0-16967 GCA_903067075.1 Micropoecilia bifurca
CACAGCAGCGGCGATAAGGTGCAGATAAAGTGACAACAAAAGGGAGACAAAGGGGCTTTAAATCGGCTGGGCTCGTGAATGTGAATGTATGACCGGGGCATTTAAATTCTGTTTAGTTCAGGTCCGGTGGGAATTTAAACAGCTTCAATCTAAGTTCACAACTTTCGTGTTCAAGCATTTTGAATTTTCTGTATTTCCTGGATCCCTGTGAAACCAGAGAGGTTCTGAACCAACAACATGACAGCAGGTAGTTTCACCTTCTGGTCCGTAGAAACGTCTCCATAAAGTTTCCACCAGGCCAGATGACGGCTGTTCATCTCCCTCCTCATTTTCTCCTCATTTTCTCCTAATGATGTTGCCCACCTGCCTGACCACATTCCTAAAACAAGACGCTTAGAAGGCCGGGCTCCTTAATGCCGAGTCATTAGGAACTAATAACCACCATTTCATTGTAACTTCCTTGTTATTCCTCCTAAATGAGGCTTGATAAGAAATTTGTTAACTGACGGAAATCTCCACATGTTTACGGCAGCGAATCGCTGGCTCTCTGTGACTGTGTGCTGCTGGTGCTACTGGACGGGGTAACCCCGGTTCCTCGGCTCCTCAACACCTGTGTTTACTTTGGGGCCTCGGCCCCCGTGACCCAGCAGCAATCCTTCACTCACTCAGAAGATGGAGTGAGGTTTTAGCCTCCAAATATGTGCCGTCTCTGCACTTTTACCTCCGTGTGATTCCTCTAACACTTTCACAACGAGGCACAGGCCAAACCTAAAGCGCCAGTTACAATCCTTTCACAAATTCTGGGAAATGTAACGACTCCTTTCCTTTACTGTGATGCTAATCCAGGCTAAAATAAACGCTTGGCTGTTTGTCTGTGCTTGATGTGGCACTTCTGGAATTCACTATGAACTGAAGATTTTTGGACAAACATAATTTAGGAAAATGCACTCAGACTCCACACACTGAGTTTCCATTGCACTGCAGATCCAGATCTATAGATAAAGACTTGATGCACAATAAGGTGGTGATTATTAATGGAGGTAATATGTCTCACAGGAAGTACAAGGACTCAAATATTTAAAATATTTATACAGAGTTGAGTCAAATATTATTTATGCTAAAGGGTAAATTGGGTTTAAAGTCATCTCTCCATCCTTCCAACTTATTTATTTTGACTGGAACTAATATTATTAATTAATCAGATGTAATATTGACATTTTGGGAGAAATGTGTTAAGTGTCCACTCTTTTCAATTTTTAAAAACCATGTCGTGGTCAGAAAATGGACTGAAATTAGTTAAAAATATGAGTTGAAGTTCTTAAATCAGCCGGTGGCTTTTGGATATTCCAAAACAACTCTAAATAACAAAAACAAAAAAGCCAACAACTATTTTAAAATGTAAATGAATTTCCACCATTACAAATTACAAGTACCACTAAATTTTATTTAGATTTATTTTCTTGTCACAAAATTCCAAAGACAGTTTCCATCCTCTTTTTGATAAATCTTTGTATTTTTCTATTTTAAAAAGCCCCAAATCATAACAATAAGAAGATTGTGATTCTTTTAAAATAATACATTTGCTATAGCGATATTTATTAAATATTATAATTTACTGTGAAACATTTGTGGCTCCAAATGAATTTTATGTGTCTGAACTGAGGTAAAAATGGCTTTTTTGTTACAAACTTTGAAGAATGATGAACTTTTTAATACATGATAAAAGTACTTTAGCTGTGAAGGAAACTATTAAAAAGTAGGCAGGAGTTTTATGTTTGCATGCATTTTAATGGATAATGTTATAAAAAGATATTTTTTCTAAAACCACAAAGTCAATATTGAATTCCCAAAGTTGTGAAATAGTGAAACAGACACAAACGACACATGTACGCGTCATTGTCCTGATTTAGTTTATTGAACTGATTAAAAATCCCAAACTGATGGATAATCTGTAGGTGATTTTCTTCTCCTTCATCCTGAGCCGCCGTCAGCAGGCGTTAAGATGTGGATCTGATGAATGTTGTGTCCTGTCCGCCGTGGCGACGCGCCAGACTTCTGTTGCTCGTACCGCACTGTGAACTGTTCAAATATAAGTGCCAGTGTTTTTTCAGGTGCGTATCCATTAGTGTGCGCCAAAATCCATGTTTCTATGGAGACGGCTTGAAGCTGGGAGGAGAAAGCAGTCACGCAGTCGTATGGTTTATAGTTGTGGATTTATGTTTCCTGTGAAGAAAATTATGATAACGAGGAAAACGTTTAATGCTGAATTATATTTGGTGTTGATAGTTTAACAGCTCCTTGTTAAAAAGCATGTAATATTGTGTCTGGAAAAATTACGGTCACTTCCAACATTTAAAGGGACAGATTTATTTCTATTCATTGATTTTTTTTCCCCAGTTAATTAATAAAGTTGGAGCAGAATCGGAGCATAGCACTCTGAGGGGTTTAACATGTAAAATCGTCGCATAAATAAAGAACCTCTAAGTCTTAATGTGACTTTTTTCAGGTTTAGAGAAACATTTCAAGCCGTTTGAGTGTTGTCTTTTCCAGGACACTGGCAAGTGCAGGAAAGGAGCTCAAGGATAACTTCCTGAAGGCCCTGGCAGAGCGAGAAGAGGCCAACCGCAGTGGGAAAATGACTGTGAGTACATTATTACAGCACTCCAATTGCTACGTAATGGGATTCCCCTCAAATATTTCTGCAATTCCATTAGGATGGAAACAAAATCCATACTGTGTCAAGCGGAGTGGAAATGACCCTCCTCCCAGTTCCAGTCCCTCCCCAAATACCACTAAAGCCAGCTGGCGGCCCCCTTTCCCACCCATCAGACCCCCTCACTAAAACCACCTTGTTCTTAGATTAAACCACAATAATAAATATTAAAGGGACCTCATCCTGATCCTCGCATAATATTTCAGATTTAAGGAATTTCATCATTCCTCTGTGTGATTTTATTCCACATCGCTTCATTGGCGTTACTGTTCAAACGCCTTTAAAGGTGTTAAATAAGGTTTAAAAACTTCCTTTTAATCTCCTTTTCAACTTTATCATCCTTAGAAATATTGGAAAACTGGGTCTAAAAAGAAGATTCTGTGTGTTTTTACAAAACATTATGAAAATGGCCAAACTTCACAATGGAGAAATTTTTTTATTACCTAGTTTTGTTTCTTCTCTTCTATATGTTGAACTGATTGCACAGAATAAACCCCTCAGATTTCACCCTGAACATGTAATAAGGCCTTTGATTCGACTGCAGACTTGGTATTTGTGGCGGTTTAGGAACCACAACCATCGATGGATCCACAAATGCTGAGGCGCCTTTAGAAAAGCTAGAAACGTTCTGTGTCAAACATCAAACATACATTAGACTGCATTAGTATGTACAGTGGAAACAGTCTTGGTTCTACCAACATCCACAGTCTTCTTAATCTGCGCTCTCACAACCAATCAGCAGTAAGGAAAATAAATGGCACTTCTGGATTGGCTGCTTTGCAAACACAGTTGTTTCAGCTTTGCAGCCTGCATTTTCTTTTTCATTTTTTAGCTATGCTTTCTGAAAAAAAATAGCAAATATGTGAATCCACATAAACTGAATGATTCATTTTGACAAAATAAATTAGAAAAAAAACTTTTAAGACCTTTCTGCATGAAGTTTGCATGCTTTCATGGGTTCTTTTTGACGAACACAAATATTTCTAAGCTTGTGTCCAAAATCATATCAGATGATTTTGCACCTGGCTGTCCCTCTGTTGTCCTGTGAAGAAAAATTGCTTTGTTAAACTCTGCTTCAGTGTTGGTTGGATCAGTCAGATCAGTTTTGTTTAGGTTATTATCTGATTCTGCTTTCAATAAGTAGCTGTTTAGTTCAGCAAGTTGCAACAAAATAAGTGAAGATCTTAAATTTTGACTTCAGGTCTTAGTGAAATCTGGACTCAAAGCAGATGTTTAATCCGAATAGATTCCTCTAAGCTTTCACCATTAATCAAAATCGTATAATAAAAAGTTTATGGAGCATTAAGGCCTTCTGAGGGAAGCTACTGAGAGAACGTCCAGGTGCTTCTGATAGGTTGATGGTTTGGCCTGCAGTAGACGGTGGGGCAGATTGCAGTTCTGATAAATGCTCACACTCCAACACACTCAGCCAGAAAATCCCTCTTCAAAGATCCTCTAAAGAATAACAAAGTTTGTGTGCAAAGTCTGTCCAGGGATGTGGAGTTTTTCATATTTATATTTGGAGGAAATGTTCAGAGATTTTAAGAATATCTGGGGGTGGAGGGGCTTTGGTGGTAATCAGGTTGATCTTAGTTTTGACTTGGGGCGATGAAGGGATGTTGTGAAGAGCATTGTTCTTTACACTGCATCAGTGCTGATGGACTTCAAATGATTCACTCCTGAGATGCGGGAGTAAAAAAAGTGGAGTTTTATTTCACCTCCATTTACCCTGCAGGCTTAGCAGCCATTAGATCGCATGAAGACAACAGTGGAAGAAGAAGTAACACCAAAGGATTCCCCCGGCATCTTCACTGTGGAAACATTAACTCTTAGAAACTGAAAGAGTTTCTGATTTTATTCTCTAGAGATACATTTAAGTTAAATGATTAGTAGATAAACATCGCAGAAAATAAAAAACAAGCCAGCTATTGCAATGTGTATCACCAACCTTGCTCTGCTGACACAATATTTTTCCAGCTTGTTGGAACTTTCTTGGTTGAAAAATTGGATCTGGAAGATGATTGTTTTCCTTTGAGCCCCATTCGTTTAAAGTTAAAGCCACATTTGTCCGCTTAATGCTTCTTCTCTTTGAAACTGTTTGCATAACAGGTAATCTTAATGCAGTTTGACGAGGCTTGACCTCGTTGGTGTATTTACATTAGACAGATGTATTCCAGGCAGCGCTTGCACATGTGTGCAGGCGTGTCGTATCTTGTTTCAGGCATTTATTTTGTGCTGCAGGAATAGTTTGTGAAATTTTAATTGCAATTTGCCAGTAGGCATATATCAAAGTGATGTTTATACATATGTAAAACATGTTCTGTTTGCATTGTAACAGCTGCAACAAATTGCAAACAATTATGATTCATGAAGAAGTTGAGTAACAGTAATTTTTTTCCCTCTCTCCACTCAGAATCCACTTTATAAAATGGTCAGGTTAGCCGTGTTTATCTTTAATTTGATAGTAAGACCACCCAGCGTTTTAAAGATCCCTCTCTTTTCTGCCAGTTTTTTAAAAGCATATTAAAAACATGACATAAGCTCCTATCTGCTGTCCTCCTTGAACCACTGGATCCTTCATGCTAACACATTCCAGCTCCTCATATCTGCACATTTTTGCACTCTAATGGGAAGCAGTCGTTTTTACGACACGTGCTTCCACTTTCCATGTTATCTTTTTAATGTTTGCATGTTTTTGTTTCTTTGGGTATCTCATTCATAGCACTGTGCTGTATGTAGCAATGCACATTGATGGATGCACTAACTGGTTTTAAAACAAGAAAGGGAAAACGGTTTCTGCACACTCAACACCTTGTAAAAATATTCACTCCTTGAACGATTTTCCATTTTGTCATGTTAGAATCACTAACTTTCAGTGAGACTGTAAATGTTGGACCAGTTGTCGTGACTTTCCCCCCTCATTTGCCGACTTGATGCCATGATGAGGTAAAACAAGAAGGTGTCAAATAATTTTGCAAGTGATAATCTAAGAAGGGGAGGGATTTAGTTTCCTGTACTCTCCGTGTAAAGTTATAAATATCTGCACCATGTAGGAATCCTGATTGGTAAAAATGACAGATGACCAAAAAAAAAAAAAACAGGTCAAAGATGGAAAATATTCAGTTAATGTGACAGTTTTATTCCTTTTCTTCAGAGCTCTTATTCTTTCCAAAATTCTATGAAAGCCTGACTATTCTGCCTACAGATTCCTCCACCTGAGCTGTGGATCTCTGCAGCTCCTCCAGAGTTACCAGAGACCTCTAGGCTGTTTTTTTGCACACTTCTCTTCTCCTCCAGCCTAAATATTCTCTGATCTGGGAGATGCTCAATGCTTGGCATATAATTTTAGAAGCGAGCCGTGTTTTAAACTTCTACACTGTCTGAAGGTTCCTTGGTTTTTAAGATGCTGTTTGTTTTGCAAAGTACGTTTAGTTACTAACTTTACAAGATAAAAGGTGAAAAAATTTCACAATTATTATTTGTCATACAGAACTACAGTATTAGCTTAAAGAAATTAGGAATGTGCCTTGAACTGTCTTTGTTTTGGCTTTGGTAGTGAAAGGTTGTTGCTGGTTAAAACTGTTTAAGGCAAAAATTGTTCTTATTGTGTCTATTTATTTTTATCAATAAGTCGTTTTCCTCTTCCTGCATCTAGAGCTTCTGTTTTGTTGCTCCTTTATGTCAGCCTCAGCATTTAGAGTCAGGTTGAAGCCACACGTGTTAATACAATTGTTAGGTGTCTTTGTGACTTACAAAAGATTGAAAGAAGTCTTTGTATGGAGTCCCATCTGGTCGCTTCTCTGCAGAATAGTAATTAAACTCCATGAAATCATTCAAACTTACAACCTGAATGCATTTGGTGTTTTTGTTTTGCAGTGAGGAGTCAGGTTTGCTGTGGACGAGCTTTCAGAGTATGCCCTTTATTGTGCATTGGCTTCTCAGGGCCTGTTGCAAAAGCTGCTTCCCTGGCAGAAATCACTAAGCAAACAAAAGCTGCACCTGGGCAGCTTTTGGCTTTATTTGCGCTGGGTAAGGTGTTCCTTTAATCAAATCCAGGTCACACCTGGACAGGATGCCTCAGGGTGTCCATTGTTGGGAAGTTCACATTTAAAGCTGGAGGTGTGGTGCCAACACCTGCCCTCTTCCCTGGTTGACAGCAGCTGATCAGGATGGAGACCGGAAACTTAAAGGTAGTCAGTGGTGAAGCAGTGAAGCTTTCCGTCGCCTCCAAAATGTACTTGATCAAAGAACAAGTGTTTACACAAACTACCACGGTACACGGCAGCTGTCCATAGCAAACCCAAAATTTATACTTTATTATCTATGCCTTGTTTAACCAGAAATCCCCATTTGGATCAAAAATCCTTTTTACACGGGTAAAATGGCAACATTTTTAAGTTCGTCCTTTTAGTTTGTGATCTACCCTTCTTTTCCTTCGGGATGCACCGATCCACGTTTTTCCACTTCTGATGCCGAACGGCGCTGAACTGACCCAAAACATTTCTGTTTTAAATAAATGTACTCAATTACACATTTATGTGATAACTCTGTATCAGTGCAGCACATTTAAATACATGTATAACTTACCAAGTTTGGTCAAACATGTGAAAATAATTACAACCTTAATTTAATCAGTCAGTACAATTATGAGTGTAACAACCTAAACTGACAAAAACAGTATGTTGACTACCTTAATGAAACAAACATTTCAAATAGTTCAGAAAGTGCAATTAACAATTCTAAATAAAATGTGACTTTTCTCAGACATGAATTAGACTACTAAAAATAGTTTTTTTACATATTTAAAATTTGTAACATGTTTAAAATGATCATCATGTTGTGACTGTTTAGTCATGGAACTCCATTGCCTTCTCCCAGTGCTGCCAGTACTACCTGCAGAAATGCATCAGTCAATCAGAAACAACCAATCAGAGCCCGGAGGTGGGTCTTAGGGCTGTCAATCACTCTCATGCTGCACCTGGTTCAGAACAAATAACCTGCCTCCAATGCTAAGGCTAGTTAGCATGGCCCCTGATCATGGCCTGGAAATCGTACATCTGAGCGGCGTGCATGAGGATGATTGACAGCGCTAAGACCCTCCTCCTGATCCTGAGAGGTAGATTTCTTAAGATCGCAGCTCAAAGAGGAGGTGAAGGAGTTAGAGTTGAACTGTCTTGTATCGTAATGTCATGGTGATAGTTTTAATAGATATGGGGAAAAAATCTTTGTAAACATTACATACTGCAGCTTTAAGTTAAACTTGATTTGTTGTCATGAATATTTAATAGGCATGACCAAAAATATATATATTTTTGTCATTTTGCAAAATAATCTATTTAATTTAAATCACACATGGTCTGTGAAACCAAGTCAGAGGCCATGTGTGATTTCAGTACATGATGCTGAATAACCACTGAGAACCTTCATTCACCTGTTAAATGTGTTTTAGTCTTTATGCAGATTATCCCAGGGCTTCCAGTGGATCACATACCAGCAAAGTTAATGTTCTCCTGGCTCAGTAATGTATTCAGTCTAATTCTAAAATGGCTCAAAAATAAAATAAACACTTCAAAAATAACAACATCTGGGAAATAAAATCAACACATAAAAACGACTGGTAAATCAAATATTATACATTTTGGTTTTGAAAAAAATTAGAATATGAGCACTTTTCTTAAATTTTCATTAAGATCAAGTACCTCTTTCTTAAATCAAATTAATCTGAATAGTGTGTATGGAAGGTTAGCTCAGCTGGTTAGATTATGGTGCTAATAACATCAAGGTCATGGGTTCAATCCTCACACTAACCAATGCAACTCTAATGTCTTCATAAAATCAACAGAAACAAAAGGTAGAAAAATCAAGTATTATACATATTGATTTTGAAAAACATTAAAATATGAGCACTTTTCTTTAATTTTCATTAAGATCAAGTACCTCTTTCTTAAATCCAATTAATCTGAATAGTCTGTAAGGCAGGTTAGCTCAGCTGGTCAGAGCATGGTGCTAATAACTTCAAGGTCATAGGTTCAATCCCCAATTTAACCATAACATCTCAATATAATCAACAGAAACAAAAGGCAGAAATTTCTGATTTTGAAAAACATTAGAATATGTTTTAATAAAATTAACAGAAACAAAAGGCCGGAAAATCAAATATTATATGTATATTGATCTTGAAAAACAAGAAACTGCTATCACAAGAAACACCCCACCTCCCTGGATGTTTCTCCAGAGATCCGATGACGGTCTAAAGTTTGACATTCCGGGTCCCACACTTTAAACAGGAGTGTGTGTTTTCCCTTCGACGCTGTACTGAACTTAGCGAGTTTCATTTTTAATAACAAAGAACTATTATTTTTAATTAAAATAAAGACAGATGTTTTTTTATGACCCTGTCTAGAATTTTATCAAGTCATCAAACACATACACAAGGAAATTAGCATTGTTCTAAATTAAAGAGAAATACCCTTTTAAGTTATTTTAATTCAACTGGGTAATGTTTCACTAGAAATAACCTAGATAAAAGATTACTCCAATTGAACCGTGAATATAATTTGAAGTGGATTTCCTTATTTAAAACACCATTAATTTTACCTAATTATTGAAAATATGGTTAGGTTTTACATCTAGCTTATTTTAAATATATTTTTCCTAACAATGGCAGGTTAGCTCAACTGCTTAGAGCATGGTGCTAATATCACCAAGGTCATGGTTTCAATCCCGACACTAGCCAATTCAACTCTAAAGTCTTATTAATATAAACTAAGTCCTTTTTAAAAACTATTTACTTAAGCCAGTCTAACTGTCCACAAATGATTTCCAGTCTCCTACTCTTAGTTGTGGAATTTAACCGGTTGGTCTGCGCAGTGAGTCTCATGCCCAGAGGGGACATCCTGCATAAAGGACGTGTTTGTCTTTGGTCTGTGGACCCAGCGAATTCTGTATTGATAAGCTCCTGTCGCTATAGATAATAAGGTGGTCAGTCATGCAGCTCAGAGATCAAGTATAGCATTGAAATTAAAGAGGAATTCCCAGCCCTATTGCGTTTCAAGCCGTGTGTGTGTCCCCACTGCCCAGTCCCTTTGTCCTCGTCATGGGCAGTAAAAACAACAATGGCAAGTTTGATTTCAAAGCAGCAGGACCAAGGTGGACAACCTTTAGAAAGGAAAGAGTCCTGCAGGGCTATCATATGACCTTGACTTGAATGGTGTCACTGAGTGGAGGAGAGGTGGGGATAAGGCCCCAACAGTTTGGAACCATCTATCAGGTGGACAAAAAGGACTTTTTGTCCCAAGAAGGAACCATTGTGATATCTGAGATCTGATCTAATCAGCATGTATTTTTCTCTTTAGCTCCACAACTTGACTCCACCTGTCAGACATAAAGAAATACCTGAGAAATATCCAGGAATAAAAAAGATAAATCAATGTTTTACACTTTTCCTGTTCGGTTCTTCAGTTGTAACGCTCTCTGAGTCGCACCCCTAAGGTCCAAATGCCTTCAGTAACAGTTAATAGAGTCCAATTGCATGTAATAGTCTCAGTATAAATCCAGATTGATCCTGTGTTAGCTCAATGGGCCTAAACATAGTCAGAGCTACAATGGATTGGTTTAGATCAAAACATGTTCTTGTGTAAGAATGGCCCAGTCAAAGTGCAGATTTATATAAAATGAGAATCTGTGGGAAGAATAGAAATTTATGTTCACAGATCCTTTCCATCCTAAATTATTTTTGAGGTATTTTGAAAGCGTAAACGGCAAAACCTTTCTTCAGATGTGCAAAACTGGTAAGACAAAAGACTTGCGGCTGTAATTGAAGCCAAAGGCAATTCAGTGAAAGTTTGACTGATTGAGGCTGAGGACATGAAAATCTGACCTTCACATCCTTTCTTCTTGTCTGCTGCGTCTCCTAGGTCAATAAACACAGCATACAGCCAGGTTGAATTTCTTAAAGCTCTTAGAAATACATTATTAACTACATCACACAAGGTGCCATGACGGCTTCTACTTGATGAAGCCACGACTCATCAAATTAATTTAGAAACCAACAGGTATTTTTTCCATTCTGAGGCATTTTTAAATTTGATCAGCTCTGCATTAATTTGCTATTTGCTCCAGAGCAAAGATCTAGATGCTTACCAGCTGTTTTTGTACATATGTACTTTCTCCATAATGTGATATTTGATTGTATTTTACAAGCAGCCCTCTATGACCATTTTTACAGTGAAATCAGCTAAACAAAAGTGATTTTAAGCTGCCAACTGTCTGTTTTTGGTATATATGTTTTAATATCCATCATGGCAGAGTGGGTTGCTTTCTGAAGAGCATGACGCCACGTACAAAGGGGTAATACCAGACAGAAACCAGAACTGGTTCTGGTGAGGAAAAGCCTGATCGGTTCATCTGTATTTCAATGATTTGGATAAGCAGAAAAAAAAACCTTTTGTTCAAATACAGCTTTGTCTAATCTGGTTTCAGATATCCTGAAGCTTCTCCATCATGCAACAGCAGTAGCCAGGACAAGACAAACCAAACACACAACCAGACATAATGTATTCTTATTTCAGCTTTTTCACTCATTCTCTTGTTGACCCCTGACCTCGGTATGTTTTCACTCCATCAATCTACGAAAAGGCATGTGGAGAAAATATTAGGGCAGGTGAAGATTTCAGCTACCTGATTGTGTGTCGCTGCAGGAATGTGCACCTGCCTTATGGAGCTTTTATTATATCATCTCAAAGTTTAGAAACCAACACACTGCGTTGAAAGTTCAGTGATACATTTGTTTTCAAATCCACAGAGGCTAACAGAGCCGAAAGCAGCGTACGTTAAACCCAGGCTTTCAGTTCTCTCACTTTTGTTTATTTATGTCTTCCCATTGAGAAGCAGCTGTTTGGCCAGTTAGGTCATATATTATTGACTGCTTTTGTTTACATATTTTCTATCTCCCATGTTTCTGACACCAGCGATTAAATTGTTCCAGTTTCTGTCTGGATATATCTTCTTCTTGGCTGCCTGTTGGGAAGGGAAGCCAATGGTTACGTTGACCGAGTTAAACTTGAGAGATTCATCTGTGCTGCTGCATCCTCAGATGCGTCCACACACAATGTCTCAATGCTTCAATCCATTACAGAGAAGAAAGCACATTATCTAAATTGCTGTGGATTCCAGACGTCGTGTAATTTAGAAAGTTGCGTTGCTCATAATAAGAAAAACTCATGGATGATTTTGTTTTCCTTTGAAAACACTTGAATTGCTTCAGTAAAATTTTTCACTTTCGCTCCTCTTGATTTTGTTTCCACGACAAATGTAAAACGGATGACCGTCACAAAGAATCTGACTGAACTGCTTATGTTAAATCTAAAAGGAATGGAGACCGAGGACGTTTTGAACGTGATGATTCCTCAAGGTGACGTGCAGCTCAGCCAAGTGTCTGAGCTTGTCAACAGCTGCTCAGAATCTGCTACTTTAAAGTAATGTGAGCCACCAGCCTATGGGGAACATGTGAAACTGGGCTCTAAGGTATGTCTTGAAGCATTTTCTGCTGCTCCACTCACTGCGTCGACCTTCACCGTCAGACTCTCTTTTTCCTCAGACAGAGTTTTTTCATGTACCAGAACTCTGCTGCTAATTATTTGGACTAATAAGTTCTCCCTGCAAATGTTGAAGGAATTCATTTATGGTGAAAACATCGATACCCAAACTTGGAATCAAGCTGAAACAGATCGGCTCTTAGCCGCATATGGAGAGCATTCTTCAGAATCCTCTTTGTTTTATCACTACACACTGGACGGCTTTGCTGTATTATTCCACCTGAGTAAACACTGGACAGCATCTCTTCTACTTAGCGCTGTGCACATGTCTTCCAGGAGCGTCCCATGCATGCAGCCTTCAGCTGCTGGATCGTCCATCCCCGGTCTTTGGCCCAGTTACTGCCTCCCCTCCCCTCGCTTCCCGTCAATCCAAGAGAACGTGCAGGAGTTTGTGTTTTAGGTCCGTATCCTATGAGACCAGCTGTTGCTGATGGACAGTTTCTCATCAGGTCAATGTTGGTCTGTCTTTTTTCTTCCCGGCTCTCAGTCGCACCGAAATGCCAAAGATTTGAGCTCATGGTTTAAACTTTCAAGCTTCTGAAATGTAGACAGGTCGGATTCTTTGCATATTTCCACGTAATTGTAATACATATTAACATGTGTGTGACTTTCTTGGAGGAGAGAAACACAGATGGTTAAAGTTTATTAGCAAATGCTGGAAGCTTCAGCTGGTTACATACAAGCTACCTGCTCTGAAGAAGACTTCACACTGTGATTATTTTAACGTTCATTTTTTATTTATACGCAGCACCCTCCACATTTGTCAGAACCTACAATTAATATGTGTAATACCCATCTTTAATTAAGTAGTATTTATTCAGTGCACAAAAAAATCAGCACTTTATAATTCATACTTTTAAATTTTTCGTAATTTCTTGGGATTTAAGCGGTAGTTAAATAAATTTCACTGGAGTCTAATAGAAAGTGACAGAGCCCTCTGTGTTATCACTCTTCAAAATGGGAAATATACATTTCAAGGAGTAGAAATGGTTTTGGGCAGGAGAAAGTTGCTGGAAGTAGCAAAATCTCCAAGGTTGACTGTTAGGGAAACCGCAGGAGTGAGGCATTTGTGGTCACTAAATCTCCATAGCAACCATTAAATTAGGGGTCTCCAACTCCAGTCCTCAAGGGCTACTGCCCTGCAATTTGTAGAAGCGGGGATGCCAAAAAATTATATCCAATTTTCTGCTGAAATAACATAAAATCTTGAAGAAATGTTCCATATACGTCTCCATATTTTCCCAGATAGGTGACCAATTTGATAAAATATCGACTTTTGACTATTGTATTATTTCTTCTTTGAATGCTTTGTGGCCTGATGATCAGCTTCTTGTTTCACTCTTTTCTCTTGCTTAATGTCTGTTTTACTTCTGGACCTTAAGTAAAGGAACAGTGGATGCATGTAGAAAATATGCTGAGTGGAAGTTGGACGATGTCTGTGGTTTCATGCCTCAGCAGAAATGCCTGACATGGTTATTTTAAAATGTAATTCACTGGCCAGCATCTTTGTGAGAAATGTTGAAAGCTAGCACAAAGAAACAAGGTGCTGAAAATGCATAATTCTTACCATTGGAATATTATTTATCAGTAAGAAATGGAGGATTGAAAATAAAGCATTTGGTGGCTTCAAGTTTGAGTGTGTGCTGACTGTGTGGCAACATACTTCCCAATTGCAACTTACAAGTTTTCTTCTCTTAAAATTAGACTTTAGGTTGTGTATAATGAAAACGCATCCCCTCCTCTTTTTAAATTATGATGAAACAATTTTACTGGCCTGAATCCTTTCAACTTTTGGAACCAATAAATCATCGAAACAGAATTTGTCTGGTGATGTCAAGTAGGCTGGAGTAGCTCCAAGAGAAATAGATGATGCCCCGATTTAAGTGTTACTGACATCTATCAGTGTGGAAAAGGCTACAGAGCAAATGTAAGGAACTTTGCTGGCCTAAGCAAAAGTCAATGTTCATGATTCAGGCACCGTTCAGGAAGGAGCTGACTTCTCTGCTTCAGAGATTAACGTGTGTTGGTGCAAAATCTGCATTTCAACCACAGAATGAAAGCAAATAACCTTGTTAAAAAGCTGACTGGAGCCAGTCAGTTTCATTATCCACAGTGTGTCATATCCTTGGCTGAAAAGCCACTCCATGTGGAGGAAGCCATTTTTCAAAAGGACCGCAGAGATGTTATTTGAGAACGCTATCCCAACTGAAGTATGGGGGCGGCTGCATCATGGTGCTTCAGGACATGATGAGGACAGAGTCTAATGTGGAGCCATGCAGTTAAAACTTGGGCATCTTCAAACCGGACAATGACCGTAAGCATAAGCTAGTTAGGAAATAGACAAAGGACTACAAGGAAGGACAGTGTTTTGGAGTAAAAACGTTGACCTCTGACCCATAACAATACTGGGCAGAACTGAAAATGTTCATGAAGCAGCACAACCATAACTCTTTTCTGGCAGGAGGAATGGACCAAAATCCCAGCAAACGCCTGTGACGAGCTTATAGAAGAAAAACCCTGAAAGTTCCTCACTCTCATCTCTGTTATTATTCTACTGTTTACTAAATAGAAATCATTTTGGGAAGCTTGTCCGACCCCAGATGCACTGAATGGATCTTTATGCTTTACTGGGTGCAACGGGAAAACCATCAAAACAAGAAGTTTGTGCCAACATGTAGTTTATCTTACTTCCTATCCTGTTTCCAGCTCCCATCTGGCTAAGCTGATATCCCAGTGGCGGCTCGTTGCAATACTGTGATCCGCCTCATTTATCTTATCCCATTTGACGGAGAAAATAAATCTGCTCAACTTGTTTTACAGAAATAATTCAGATATCGGTCAACAGAGCGCAGGAAATGAGGGGAATAAAGAAAAACCTGTTTGCACAACCTGGCATGATTGGTGTCGCTCCGCACAACGCTGATGTTTTCTCACACTGCATGGCCACATTTTCTGTTGTTCCCCTGCCTAAAAAAAAAATCAGAGATCAAACAAAGTCACAGTTCTTATTATTCCTTCCTCCTCTCAGGGCTGAGCTGAAGAGTAATTCATGCTTTGGAAAAACTTAATGAAAACACTGTGGATCCCTTGTGCTGCGGTGTGACAGCCGGCAATTGCGGGAGTCTCATGGTAAGGCCCGAAAGGGGAGCTTCTTGGCGGAGCGGCAGGCCAACTAAAACAGAATCATGTTTGAACACCTATGTCCACTGGGACTGGGGGAAGGGAAAGGTCCCCCAGCTTTAATCAGGATCTTAAAACAAGGAGGCCTTTGATAAAGACCCTGCTCAGTGCATTTATCTCCTTCCTCTGAAGGCAGCGCTGGCTTATGTCATCCACTTTGATCCCGCTCCTTCAGAGAGTTGCGTCGGACATTTCCACAGCTGATAACACGCCGGCGAAGCCGCGCTGGAGAAGAGGAAGAGCTCAGACACGCCACCCTCTGAGCTTGTAATCACAGTCCACGGCTGTGTGTGGTATGTCGAACCCTCTATCCGTTCCTCGTCTTCATGGAATTCGTTTTCCAAGCGCTGTCATAAACATCACCTCCCGGTTACAGAGGAGTTGTGACAGGGCGCTGCCCCACGGTGTGCGAGGGCAACAATATTTGACTTGGACGTGTTCCCGGTGATGAGGCCGGACCCAGCAGCAGGCCTCTTGGCAGATGTCACGTCTGAGTGCTTTGGGATAATACTGATAGGAGCTGAGCTGGTCTGGACTGTACCCATGACAAACCCGGCTGTAATCTGTGCATCAGCATTCACGGCACACCAACATTCTGCGGCCCAACACTTTGTCTGCACAGCCCCAGGTTATCAGACAGCTTTGTTACTTCCAGTCTGAGAGCTTGCAGTTTCTTCCTCTGAACATCTGGTTTTCAGGTAAATAAAACAAAGATTTTACAGGAAACTGAAGTCGCTTTCTTTTTCCTCCAGCGCAAGGATTTGCACTTACAGCCCACTGAATTATGAACACATTGCTTTCACAAAGTGTTCCATGGATTAAGCAAGGTGTTCATTAAACTCATCAGAGACTTTGGTTCATATTTACATATTGGCAAGGCCAACTTTATCAGCTACACATCCTTGAAGCAAATATCAAGTTTCACCACATCCCAAATGTGCTCAGCAGCATCAGATGCTGACTTTGTAGACCGTTGGAGTAGAACTCATTAGCTGTGTTTTCATTATAAACGTGTTCAAAATGTTGTTGATGTTCTAACCCTAACCGTTAAAGTGGAATGGCAGAAGTAAATGAGGTGGATTAGCAGTGCTACCCAAAACTTGATAGTGTCATCCAGGGCATGTTATTGTGGAATGTCGTCTCTGTCCCCGGATATTTAGCTGTCAACACGGCATGACTATGATACAGCAACAGTCTTCAGTCAGAGACAAATTTGTTGCAAGACTGACTGCTACAGAGATCCTTCCTATCCACAGTATCACCTAGGGCTGTATAATAATATCGATATCACGATATATATCGATATTTTCTTTCCTAGAAAAAAATCGATATTCATCAGCAAGTATCGTAACATCCAACTGTCACCTTGTTCCCTCACTGCTTGCTTCACCAGGTCATCAAGCTTAGAGTGATTCCTTCAGATGTTCAGGTTAAAAAGGTATCAAACTATTCAGAGCAGGAACTTGGTTCACTTTATT
>CAEGAF010025275.1:0-14247 GCA_903067075.1 Micropoecilia bifurca
CACACACACACACACACACACACACACACACACACACACACACACACACACACACACACACACACACACACACACGTGCTTTAACAGCAGTACTGTCTCACAGTGGGATCTGTCACGCACACTCATGATCTCACAGTGTAAGCTCTGGCTATGACTGGGAGCGATGTCTCTCCCTCTTAGTGTACACTCCAGCTATCTCCCTCTGTCTCTCAGATGGAGTTATGCCTCTCACTCTTATGAAGCTCTACCCCAACCCCGTCTGTAGATGCTCCCACTCTAAGTCAGAGAGTCGGACGGGACGCGCTACAACGCAACAACTCATCTCTTTCTTCTGACAGCAGCCGGCAGTAGGTGGAACTCTTTCTGTATCTTTCTTTCTAATTTATTTATTACCAGTATCTGCCTCATGTTTTAACATATGCAGCATGAGGTGAGGAACAAATTTAAAACCAAATTTCACGTAGCAGATGACCTATGTAAATATACCTTTGTTAAATCTAACTGCATGATCCTGACAAAAACAAGCAGTGTGATACCTTCTATAGAGGAGCTTTACATTAGACATGCAAATATCATGTGGACTTCATTACCGTGCAAAGAGAGAGAACAAAAGAGAGGATGTTACTGCCAATAAAATGTTTTTCAATGGAATATGATTACATTTTATTTCTGTTACTTCAAAATGTAAAACTTTATTGATTTTTGCTTTAATTGAAATAGCGCTTTCCTTTTTTTTTTGCAGTTTCTTTGCTTTAGATCTCCAGAAGTGACTGATGTAAAGGTCTACCTTCATAGTTTCCATCAATTACATTTTCCGAGTGATTAGTGAATGATAAGCTACCTTAATTTACTGCATGTTATAAATTGTATCTATGCTTATTTGTTACTTTTTACACAACAGACAAGCAAAAAAAAAACAACAAAGAAATTTTATTGATTTTTTTTGGGGGGGGGTTGTTATTTATCAGATCTCTTGTATACTAAGCAAGTTTACTTGAGTCATGCATGTTTTTAGAATTATACAAAAAAATATTTTGAAAATATTGTCGCACACCTCTTAAAACTGGTCAGCTGCAGCCATGTTGTGAAGAGGTTGTGAACTCTGTTTCCATTTAAAAATACGAAGCTGTGGCGGATGCAAAAGAGGTCAGTTACTTACATAACTAACTGAAGTCTGTGTGAACAGATTGCTGCTTTTCTACACACAGCTTAGTGTTGAGACTCGGTGCAGTGAATTTAAACATGTTTTTATGTCCATCTGTCTGGAAGTGCTCCCCTTTGTTTTTTGTTAGATCATACACGGAAGTGAATGGCAGTGAGCTATTCACTTCTTATTAATGAAATTATTCCTTTCAGAAAGATCATCAAATACACATCCAACCTGGAAATATGGTGATTTCTATTCATCAGTGAGGTTGGAGGGGGGATTGCAGGCATATTGGCATAATAATGTGGAACTGATGACTTTCAAAACATTACAGAACTGCACTTAGGTAATTATGCATTAATGATGCCTCTCCATTAGTCTATTACATTATTTAGATTTAAAATAATAAGACTGTCCCAATTTAGCTCACACACTTTAAAATTCCTTGAAATGTTCGGTATTTCACTGTTTTTTCAAAATACACTCAAAAGCTGGTAAAACTTTTATTGGTCCATGAAGCTGCAATAACACTCTTGTTAAGAAATTGATGGTTCAAAACACAGGTTAAGTTGTCAATAAATCAGTAAACATAGATTCCCTCTGACCAGTGCATGAAACTGCTTGTGCAAATTATCGTTTTATCTGAGCTGCAATATGCAGTAATGACAAAGGAGTGATGGAAATTGTGCATTTAGCCCTTTGAAAGCAGACTTTGTCTAAAAGCAAACCTGTAGTTTGTATTCCAGACGTGTGACTTAGTAAAGCTTGTACGTGTTTTCTCTCTGGAGGTTCTGTTGACGACCTTTATTGTCTCATTTCCAAACATGACTCTGCCCTCAGGCGGAGACTTAAATATAAAAGTAAAGTTCAGTGATCTCTCTTTTAGAACACGTTTCTTTTTTGCTCTAATTTTCTCTCTGAAGCAACGTTATGTGAGAGGAATTTTTCCAAATGATTATTTGAAGACAGGAGTTTGTCCCTTATTTACTTTACGAAAACTAAAGTGAGGCATTTTAAAATAAATATAAAGTTTAATTAGCTGGTCTGAAATCTGATTTTCCCAGATTTAACAAGAGGATATAATTAGTACAAATGTTTGTTGTTTTTAAGCAAAAGATTTATGCATGCAGCATTCAGGTAAATGTCAGATTATCAGACATTGGAAGGGATAACCTATTGTGGAAGCACAATCAGAGACAATCACACATTTTATAGATTTTATTTTATAGATATCATGAGATTTTCAATCCTCTTAGCCAAATTAGTTTCCATTGGTTCCCATTCATTTTATAATACATATTAAAATTCATCCATTTATTGTTTATTTTATACATGCTGTTTGAGGAGCTCCACCGTTCACTTGTCAGCACAGAGTTGGGAAAGGGAATTCTGATTTTCCTCAAAAGCATTTTACAAAAATACAAAGTTTTTAGAAAGCAGATCGCAAATTTTGCCCCATGTGAATTTTGGTTGATCAGGTCACAGACGGCCAGACAGGAAGGACGGACAATGAGCAGTGAGATTCAAGATTTTCATTTGGCATTGGTTTGAATCATGACAGACGAACAGCTTTCAGCAGATTTATGAGGAATACAACTAACATGAAAAAAGAACAAACACGAGATCAGACAGAATAAGAACTGCAATAGTTCAGTTTTACTCTGGTAACAGACAATGATTGTGTTCAGAAAATAACCTGATACAAGTACATTTGTTTTCCATGTTTTCATTGAATTGGTTTTCATGCCTGCCCCTCATAAATGCCAAATTCTGCTTGTGTCTCATAACAAGCTACAATGACAGTGCATGCAGTTTTGGAGCATAAAGAAATCCATTAAGTGGACAACATTCTGACTTCCTTCCTCTGGCATTGACTGGTGAATTTAAACTAGGATTGGTCCTAAATTTATGCCTGGTTTTCTACCTTGACGGAGTCATGAAGATGCAAATATTAACACCCAACTGGCAGTTTTCAGGCGGCGATGAAGGAAATCACTGGTTCTGTCTGTCATCAATTACAAAATACTTTAAAGTTGTATGTCTAAGTTGTGTAGACGTATATATTTAAGTAGTTTGAATAATCCCAGATCATGTCACGGCTGATGAAGATGAACTGAAAGTCCACTCAGAGATGAAGAAGCCATTTCTCTAGAAGCAGCAGTTTGACAATGCACACAGGGATGAGATACATTAGTTTTGGAGATGCGTCCTGTGGTCTGATGATGCTAAAATTGGACAGTTTGGGTAATAATAAACTATTACATGTGGAGGAAAAAGAGGGGATGTGTGACAGCCACGTAGCACCATCCTAACTGATGTCGCCACCCCCAAAGTTTGGGGGTAGCAGCGTTTACAGTTTTGTTTGTGTTTTGCTGCTGGAGAGGTTTGTGCGTTCCTCAAATTAGATAGAAACAACTTTACCACCAAGAAGCTGGTGATTTAAACCAGCTTCTTGGTCAGGAGGAATCGGCCAAAATTCCAGGAAGTTCAGGAAAGTTTTTGTAAGAAACTTGTAGGAAGGTACCCAGAACATTTGACCCAAGTCATAAAATTTAAAAGCTACATCTGCCAAATGAGGAAATGTGAGGTTTCTGTCTTATCACAAAAATTTTCAAACTGACCCTCCCAATAATCACACATTGCATAAAATGGAAATAACTTTTCCTTGTTTAGACTCATGCAGCCCAAGTTTTTCAAATTGCCAGCATACGTGGCAAGAAGAATCTGGAGCCGAGTCTCTGACTTTGTGTCTTTGTAGATATAGGTGATTAATGTAGGAGAACATTATAGCCTTGGCTTGGAGAATCACCACTTTTAGTAGCTTAAAATACATTTATTAAGGTCATTTTTAAAATGACTCAACACTGCAGGTCTTTGATGACAGAATTCTGTTGGTTTTTGTTAACCTTTGTCTTCTTTGTAAACTGCTTCACGTGGTTCTTGCTACAAAATGATCCAGAAGTCCAGGATTTTCATATGGCTCAGATGTTTTCTGGTAGGCTAAAGGAAACATCAGAGAGAGACCAATTTGTCTAAAAACTAAGGAAAGAAAATTACAGATTAATGTAGTTAGACGTATTATGAGCTGCTGACGTGTGCCTCCTGTCACATCAACATATTGTGCAATATGATATTAGTCCAATAAGACAATATTAGTTGCCACCAATATTGCTATCTTATTGGTGGCAAACTTTTTAATATTGTAAATTAGTGTAAGTATAACTAAGTACAACAAGTTTGTGTTTGTATTCTATTTTACAATGTATTTTTGAGAAGGTGCGAAAAGTTACAGAAGATTAAATTCAGATCCAAAGAGATTACAGAAACATAAACTGTTTAGAATTTAAAAATAAACACGTGAATAACACTTATTTCTTTCATGTGAATTTGATTGAAATAGAAAAAGATCAATTGGTTTTCTTTTCTGTGTTATTTCTGTTTGTGCCCGTCTCTGTGGTTTTAAAGATTCTGCATGTGAAGCAGAACACTTTGTTTATCCCTCAGAGATATTTCCCGCTATTCTCTGTCCTGAGACCAGACACAGCTGTCTTAGCCCTCTAACCACAATATGTCATTACTTAGACATTACACTGCTTCCCAAAAATTGTCCCCCCCTCTGAATATATATAAAGAGAAAAAGGGTGTTTTATTACTGTATCCAAAGATGCAGTTGGTAAAAGCAGGAATAAATTTTCATAAACGTGAACTTTTCTTTACTTTTGAGGACACAAACTCGTGCGTCCTATCAAAGGTACATTTCTCTCTACAGTGAATGGTGGCGCTGTGGTTTCATCTGTCACCTCTGTTTATATCACCACTGGGGTGTAGAGGTTGTGTGGTGCCTCTGTGGCTTTTATCTGGGTAGCCTGACTCAGTGAAAAACATCCAGGGTTGGTGAACTCGCAGTACTAAATTGATAGTTGGTGCAGTTTATTGGCAGTGTTTTAGTAGCACATAAAGTAAAGCAGTATACAAACGGGTGTTTTTTTTTTTCAACAGAATTGTTCCTACCAGAAAGCTAGTTAACTTCCCCAAATTGTATAGCTAGGAGAGCAGAGAAGGAATACATTTCTGAGGAGCAATACTTGTGAAAATATAACAATGAAAAAAATATGTGATGGCAAACATACGACTGCTGTTTTGTTGTTTTTATTTTTATGAAATGCATAATCTAAGCATTTCGTGGTTCTACAAACAATTTTTTATTTGTCAGAATATGGTGAGTGGTAGCTGGTAATCAGCACTAAATCCATCTGTAGTTTATGTTCGTATCTTCAGTTTTAATTTGTCTTGGTTTAAAATGCAACTAGACTATATGATGCACTATATTATTAAACTACAGTGTTTCTTTTTTTATTTTTAGCATTGAAATGAGTCATCTGCCAGAACTGAGTCCCAATTTGATTTGATAACCTTTCCCCTAAAACAGCAAAAGCGTTAGCGTTTGTTTGTGAAGATGTATCTCCCTCGACCCATAAAGCTGCACCATTCAGTAAACTCGGATCTGGAGTCTGGTGACAATGTTTTAATGCAAATAATTTGGTGAAATGGTTGGGAAATGGTTCTGTTTCTTTTCTGTTTTCATTAAACTCACTCATAATTAAGCTCCTAACATATTTAGAGGAGTGTCAGTTAATTGTGTTTTGGATAAAACATAATAAAAAAAAGGTTTTGCTGGGACTGGGAGCTGCAGCAGCCAACACAGTCTTTCTTTTACTTCCAAAATCATTTTAAAGTTAGATATTCACGTTTACAGCTGTTTTTCTTCAAATGATCTTGACTTTCTTCCTAGTTATAATTATAGAACTCTCACACAGACGGCCAAAGACACTCTGACTATTAAATATCTTACGTCTCTTTTCTCCACAGCATTTTCCGGCTGTGAGCAGGGCCTTCATGGATTCTCCTTACAATGGCAACGCGTCCTTGCAGACGTCCACATCCAACCTCAACGCCAGTTACTCTCGACCCTCAGAAGCCGAGGATGACGGCAAAGTGTCCAGTGACACCATTTGGCTGTGGATCGCTGTGCTTGCGACCATTGGAAACATAGTGGTGGTGGCCGTGGTGTGTGCCTGTGCCTTCTGACACAGAAGAGGAGCGAGGCAGGAACATGACTGTCATCAAACGTTCAGACCTTCTTTCATTTACTTCCTTTTTCTTGGTTAAAGTGAAAACAACAAAAAAAGGTTTCATTGGTGAATCAAAGCAGAGTCATAGATTTGTTTATTTTGATGTAGGACCTTTCATAGAAATATAATTCGCTAACCTTTTAAAACAGTAATAAAACGTATGAACCCCAATGAACATTAGCTTATTCGAAGCAGCTGTGAAATAAAAACTGTAAAATGGCTCGGACAAACTTTTAGTAACAAAGTACAGCAACTAAAACAACACAAAAATAGGTAGAAACTTCAACACAATCAAAACTAACCTTTATGTTTTAGTAATTTGTGATATATAATCCTTTCATTTTCAAGAACACAGAACTATATTCACATCAAACTCTTAAAATAAAGTCTGTAGATATTGGTTAGTCTTTGTAAAATGTAATTAAATACATTTTTAAGGAACAATGATGTTGACCCAGCTTAAAATGCAATTTTTTCCCAGAAAATGGTTCAGCCTGTATTTGGAAGAACATGTCTCCAGGTCTGCCCTTTATAGCTGAACAATAACCAGGTCACAGAAAGGTCGTTTTCAGTTTCCACATGAGCTGCTTATTAACATTTTTTAAATAAGCTCAGAGCAAATACCTGCATTCTTTCCTCTTTGTCACAGGTATCTGGTTCAAAACAAAATGTGACCTCAAAATAAAAATGTCATGCATGCTGCTGGTTATGCAAACTAGGCCATGGTTTTACAAATAAAAGGTATATTAGTCCATGCGTTGCTGATTGAAGCACACGTTTAACAGAGCAGATCAAACCTCAGTCTCTTTGAAATCAGAAAGCAGGACATCATTCAGCTATTGAAGCAGTTTTTGGGAATTCAATGCATCAATTAATGAAAACATTAAACTCCATCCTGCTTATTTCTTACTGTTGTTTATTCCTTTAGTTTTTAGTGTTATTTTTTTCAGCATCCTAAATAATATTTCTTGACTCACTTCACAGTTGGCCTCTTTGAGTTTGAAAGACCTTTCGCTTTGATTGCTGCTCGTCATTTTCCTGCAGTGACTTAATGACCTTACAAAGCAGCAAATCCTGATCATAACAGCTGCATAGCTACTGTGTCTGCCATGTTTTTTGTTTCCTGCAGTGTTGCATGCCATTTACTTTATAATGTCATTGTTGCTGTAAAGTTCTCCGCTGGATTTTCCCCAACTGGACCGGAGCGGTGCATTGTTTTGGGGTGATTAGAGGGAGAACTGCATTGTGTTTGTTTATAAAAATCATAAAAATCTGTAATTATCATTTGAAATCCATGTGTGTGTCTTTCATGTTAGTAAAGGAGCAATTGAGCAATTCTACTGAGAGATAAACATAGATTTGGAAAAATTATATGCTGCCTTTCTTATTTAGCCACATATATGCAAATAAAGCTTCAAGGGAGGCCTGATCTCTACCACATTTACAAGTCATTAAGTAAAATCGATCAGTCTGACAACACGAAGTAGGCTGAAGGTTCATGTCCTCAAAAGAAGCAAAAGAACGTGGCGAACAAAGTTACACCTAATTTCTATGGCTTTAGGACTTCAGCAAACCAAAGAGCCATTATACAAAAATAATAAGAAAAAGCACATCAGTAACTCATACAGGATGTCACAAAAGAAGCCATCGCAACATCTTGAGCCCTACACAGTCCTTCAGAACAGTGGATAACCTTGATCTGCTAAAATTAGTCCAGAACACAGCAACAGGGTCATATTGCCAACTCCAACCACATGGCCACAAGGAGATTTAAGGAGGAGTAGAAAAAACAAATGAGATGGATTAGCAGTACATATCAACAACTAACTGTGTCATCCAGGACACGTTGGATGATCTCTGCTGCCCAGACATTGCGCTGTTATGTAATGACAGTCATGTGACTGTCAGACAGCAATACTCTTCAGTCAGAGGCTCAGATTTGTTGCAAAACTGACTGCTACTGGAGGTCCTTCCTGCCCACAGCACCAACATCCTCAGATTGTTGGATTTTAAAAGTTACAATAATTCCCCATTGGAGTAAAAACATACATTTGAATGTAAGTGAGCTGAATTAAGATCACTTATGATATAAATGAATTCATCTTTGTTAGATTTTAAAATGTGTTTGATGATCTGAAACAAGCTTGGGGAAAAAAAAGCAAAAACAGAACAAGTCTGTAAGGGAGACATATTTAGTTACAATATTACACATCAAAGAATTAAGAAAAGCAACTTTTTCCATTTTCTGTTTCTGAGGCCTTTTATTTTCTGTTTCTCAATATTTCAGCAAACTCAACATTTTTCCAGCTCAGAAAGTTCAGCTGACACATTTTGCCTAAAAGGAAACTAAGGTCCACTTTGAAAAAGCCAAATGGATAAAAAGCGATTTCCCAAAGGCAAATGGCTCAATTGAACTGTGACTTATTGAAATTTAACTAGCAAGAAAAGGTTCACATAGGGGCACATCTCCTCGTTATTCGAATACACGTATCATTAAAACTTGTGCTGTCACTCGAGGTCAGGTCCTGTCCAGATCAGGGAGACTATTAGCGAGGATGTTAGTTTTCAAACAACCAATGTGGAAGAATAAATGAAAGAAGACGCTGAAGGGGAGAGATGTGGCAGAGACACAAGAATAATGAGGCAAGATTAAGTCACAGGATATCTAATAACAATGGGAAACTATTTAAAACTCTGCTCATTTAATCAGATGAACTCTTGTGTCAAGAAGCACTTTGCCTTCAGTACCGCAGGGAAACCATCAGAGGAACATAAATGTTGAAGTATCTTTTGCTTAGAGATGTTAAGATGACCCAACTCAATAGTTACAAGAATCAGATTTAAATGCTAAATGTTCCTACTCAGATTCAACCCAAGCATCAGCTGTGAACGGTGACCTCTACTGAAAAAAAGCCAAACCAGTTTATATTAATATTGTGAGAACTTTGTGCTAGACGAGGAGTGAAGGGAACACACTTTATGTACTGTTTTTGTAATATACAACCAGAATCTTTGAAATGAGAATCGTTAACAAGGATGCATTTTAGTATTCCAACAGATGAAAGCATTTCACTTTCAGTTTGACCAGTACTTTGTTGATCATCTCAGATTAATGAGCTGTAACTCACTTCTAGAGCATCCCATCCATATTGTGTCACGTCCTCAAATTACGTGCAAATGGCCACAAACAAATGCATGCAAATGAGAACATTCATAATTGGAGGCAAAGGTCAGTGACTGATGTTTACTCTTCAACAATGAGAGTTAGAAAAAAAACCTAAAATTACAAAAACAGGAAGCACTCATCCTATCATCTCAATGTGAGAAGGACATCCGATGAGAGAGGGGAAATAGAACTGGAAAATGATGATGAATTAGAGGAGACAGAGGAAGAGTCTGAGGTGGTGTGAGGAAGATATGTGAAGAAAAGTTGTCATCACAGACTACTGTTCGTCAGGATGACAGGGAAGGAAATTGAAAGGGTTATAATTTGAACTTTAAGGATGTAATATGAACAGTGAGGGAAGAAAAGTAAAGAGGACAAAAAGGCAAAAGGAAACAGGAAATGGAGTTGCATTTACTGAGAGCGAACTGATTGTCTCGGGGTTTTTTTCAGTTGCCTTATTTTTACTGCCTCTGTCAACAAGATTAAACTTAGATTTATTTAGGCATTCAACATCTTGTTGAAGGCTAGCTCTTATTTTAAAGACTTTCTTTAACTACTGTCTGTAGCTTCGTCCATCTTTAAATGAACACTAACCATGTTCTCTGTCTCTGCTGAGGAAAAAGCTTTATGCCACATAAAAAGCATTCCTTTATGTTTGCTGTGCCCAAATGACTTGTGGGAAATTGTAAGCAGGACCTCTGTTGGCTGTCTTACAACAATGGTACGATCTTGTAGTTTGTTTTTTCTTTTCTTTTTCACTTTGCTGTGATCTGTTTTGTGAGAACAAGGGTTAATCTTTCATGACTTAAAGTTACATTCAAAATGCGCCTAAATAACAGAGGGGAGGCATAGTTTCTAAGAGTGTCCTCGTGCAAACAGGGGTATGCAGCAGCATGCTCATAAGGTATTACACAAAATCCTCACAAGAAATGGATCTCTATGGAAAAAAGAGCAATAGTGTGATATAAAAAACACAAGCACATCACTGTTCAGAGGAAATAATTGAAATAGGTCACCTTTAGTATTTAAGTTGCTCATATTGTAGCTTTTCCCAGCTGTAAGATGTCTTACCGCCTCTTCACTTTGATGGACAAACGCTTCAAACAAATGTATTCCTGTTTTCATTTAGATATATTTTTTGTTTATATGTTGGTTGTAATCAGTACATTTTATTAGACAAATGTATATCTATTGCTTTTATCCATGCTTTTATTATTTAAGTAGTAGGACCTCAGTTGGTTTTACAACTTAAAAAATAAAGATGACCAAGAATCTGAGCCAGTATGATGCTTCAGATTTGTTCATTCACTGACTTTCAACAACAAAATGCCCTATCCTATCATCACCATTTACTCAAAAAACAAACAAACAATCAGTTCTTATATAAATGTACCTTTAAAACTTCAAGAGTGAATGCAGACTTTTTCGAGCCCATATTCATGCATGAGATTACCATACCTTATATAAATGTGCAAATTAGGACTTTCCTAACCCCATTTTGCAATGGTTAGTGCACCAGCAGTAACTGCAACAATCCAATGATTGTTAAAAAGTGGTTTGTCTGGCAAGGGAAATCTTTCACTCATCCTCTGAAAAAAAGAGAATAATATGAAATTCCTAATCCTGCTTTTTGTAGAGAAGTCAGAATACAACTTGAGTCAAGGAAATTACAGCTGACAGTTATTATCACTAGTCATGACTACATTAACAAAGAGTTGTGTAACTGACTGTTTCCTCGTCCCCGGACAGTTTAAAAGGATGGATTAACATAGAATCATTTCAAAGATGTGAAATGACAGGGTTTAATTGTAATGTCACCCAAATATTAAATAGGAAGGTGATGATATAATCATTTTGACCACTGCTCCATTATATAAAAAAGAAAATTCATCATGAAGCAACCACAGGACATCTCATATAAAAACACAAAATAAGTCATTTTGAATTTCTTAAATGCACAGTAGATTTTAAAATCAGTGTATTTACTTGGAATTAAAAGATTTTGCAGCAGAAATATTCTGAGAATGCTCATTTATAATCTTGCATATTTAAAATTAATAACTGACAAAAACAGTGTGATGAAATTTTTAAGATGGTGCATTGTACAAAGAAAAAGCTATTCTGTTTTGTTTAGTCCAACTCACCGACATGTAAAGTGGATGTCAATGTAATCAAAATATGGAGACTTCTGTCTACTTTTCTTTGTCACTTTTAATCAGTCATATACATTAAGTTTATGATTTTGTCTTATCAGTTTATGATTTTATTTTAAATGTTAAATTGACAGCAAAAGACTCTGGAGTCACCATGGGGCTGAAAATGTTACTGAATTCAACTTTGAAGTGTGGGTCAAAGAGGTCAAGGATCCATTTATTGACCGACTCAATAACAAAATCTTATCTTTTCTCTGAGCCAAAGCCACATCGACCCCACAGTGTTACTACCCCTCCAATCTCCACAGAAATAGTAAAAATAATGTACTTCAGGTGAAGATATTTATGGAAATGTTGCAATGGGCTTTAAATGAAATGCTCATTACCTTGTGTGAGTGGGGCTCACATTTTTTGAGTCTGAATTCCCGTGACTTCTCTGTGTGTGTAATAAATGTGTATTCGTGTGTGTGTTAACACTTCAGGCTCTCACAGACACTCCATCTGGAGTTCTGCCAGGCATGACTGTCTTTGGGGGAATGAAGGATCCTCAAACACACAGACAAATGGGTCATTCAAACACACAAACACAACACAATCCTGAGCACTAATGCCCAAACAAACACACACAGACATTACTTTCGAGATTTCATGTCTTATTTATCTCCTGTGTCAGAAGATTGAAGCTAAGTTTATAGTTGACGTATGCACTGAATCGGGTGCGAGGGGACGTGGCCCGGCCTCAAACACTGCCTCAGTGTCTGGTCAAGTACAGATTGCACGCGCCACCGTTCACTCAAGCTGGGCTATTTGGAAGGTGCTCTTGCATAGCAAATCACTGAACACTGGCATTTTCACAATCCCTCTATGAAGGCTCATTTGTGTCATGTTCGTGTCAACTTCTTGGTAAATGGACACAACTACAGCTCAGCCTAAATAAGATTTTTTAATACATTGATGTAATTTACTGTAGATAATAAATCCATGCACTAACAGGGCCAACACAAAGCATTAGCAAAGTAAGCAGTTTCTTAGGGGTCATTCAGGACCCAATAAGTGGAAAAGATTTATTTTTTTCAAGCAATGATTTCCATGTGATTATATTAACAAAACACAATTTTCTTATAAAGGTGGAATTTATTTTACAATAATATATATTTGATTGTGTAGAAATAATTTTTTATGAGGCAAAAAAAGTAAAAAATTGCTCTTGGGGTCCCCCTTGTGGCCGCGGTAGGTCATGCTTCACTGGTAATATGAGCTGCCAATGTGCCAATTACAGAAATAACTCTCTTCAACTGTGGATGGATTTAAAAAACAAACATAATCATTTTCAAACACAACATGCTTTCAACACATATTAAACAATGTGCAATATAAAAGGCTTAAACAGCATGAATGATCATTGTTGTGAGTTGCTGACCTTCTCTGGATGAGTCAGAGAAAAAGGGAATTTGTGAATTCACTCAAGAAAAGAAGACTGAGACAAAACACATGTGGTGACTGTCACCACAGATGTATGCGTGTGTGTTTCCTACCTTGTAGGACCATTTTTCCGTTGTGAACACTCACTGCTTTTTATGGGGCCCAAGGGTCAAGCCTGTAAGAAGAAGTGGAGCTTTTGGTTTATGTTTTAGGATTAGGACTAAGGTGTGAATTGAATTTGGGATCGACTGGAATAAATAAAAAATGAATGGAAGTCAATGCGAAGAAGATAGAAAGTATTAAGTATTAAAAACCTTTTGACTCGTTATATCCTCTCTATGCCCGGGTTCATAAAAATGCTGTGCGCAAAGACTGAGATCACGCAGAGATGACCGCATCACAATAATCAGCATTTTTTCAAGACAGATGCGAACTATTATCAGAAAAGCGCATCACAAAACATCAGAAACCTCAGAGCACAAACACATGAATTTACCTGAGAGGAGGAAAAAGACAAACAGAAAGCAAGAACGTCCTTGGAGAAATTGCAAAGAGCAAAATCTAATTTGTTACTCTGTATGGAAAGTTTTATCTTCTTTTCTTTAATTTATTTAAATAAGGCGTATCTTTGCTCATCCAACCAGGACCTGTCTCTGACCCTTTCTCTAAAGCCATTTATCCCTATTGTCTAAGGAGAACTTCTCCTGATCTCCTGCTGGTTTATGACTTTCACACATAAGTGTGAAAAGCTGGAACTTCCTACTGATTGTCTCCCAAACAGACAAAGGGCAAAGGACAAAAATCTTGGCAAACAGTCTGCCTTAACTACAAGTTAAAAAAAAGGTCAATAGGCCAGAATAAGTTTTAAATTTTAAAACTAGAATTAGGCTATGTCAATCAAGTCATGTTAAATTTTAAAACTAACTTATTTTAAATATATTTTCTTAACAAAAGACATACTACATGTGTGTGTGGGTGAGGGTGTCATGTATTTGATGCATTGAATTGAGTTTTGGTTGAGATACACGTTATGGTTAAGTATGTGATGCTTATGGTCAGGCTGTAGAAATGAATAGAAGTCAATGGAAAGTCCCTGCAAAGATAGACAGACAAACATGTGTGTCTGGGTGTGCATGCGTGTGTGCATGCGTGTGTGCGTGTGTGTGTGTGTGTGTGTGTGTGTGTGTGTGTGTGTGTGTGTGTGTGTGTGTGTGTGTGTGTGTGTGT
>CAEGAF010025277.1:0-43249 GCA_903067075.1 Micropoecilia bifurca
TTTATACCATTAATGTACTTTTAAGTTTGTTTTGTGTTTTTTCAAGTGTACTGAGGTATTTGAGCTAGAAACTGGACAAAAATACCTAGTAGGATTTTGTGTTTTTGCAGGGGAAAGAACCAATACAAATGTAAAAATGCGGCATGCACATGTACCTATCCCATTTTAGTCTGAAACCCCTAAATGAATCCAATGCAACCAACTGGTTCAGAAGTCTAGTCCGAGCTACAATAGACGTATCCAGATCCAAGTACTGATTTATACGTTACAATGCGCCAGTGGCGAGATTTGAAAACTTACTAATGTCCTCCATCTGTGATCTATGTAAAGCTTAATTTTCTATATCTTTAAATCTAAAATAGACATACATAAAAGGCAGGTGGTTCTGCAAAGAACTGACAGAAAAATATCAGATAGGAAACCCTGGTGTGACTCTCCAAAAAGACAGCCAGGATTTAAAGCTCTCCTGTAATTGTACAGTAGAGGGACATCTGGGACAGAGGCATCTCCAGATGGTTCTGAAGAACCAGGGATATTCCAGGCCATGCTGCTTTGAGGCCTCTGTGTTCAGAACAGCTGAAAGAAATGTGATTGACAGCGATCCTTTCACAGCCTGTCACGTCACATGTAGTCTGAGATGTTGAAATTTCCCTGTCTTTTTTTTTTACCTACTCAGCCTTTCCTTTCTTTTTCCCATCTATTTCAGAATTCAGACTGATCCTTTTTCCAAAGTAAAACACAGCATGGATGTGTTGAGAAAGAAACCTGCTGCAGTATTCCACAACTTAATGACCTGCTTGTCTACTCACATGCTAAGACGGTGCTTGTGTGTGTTTTCAGCAGTGATTATCTTAAAGTCTATCACCCAAAGAAAGAGATGAGCAACAAAACTGGTAGGAATTTAAATATTCTAGTTCTCATCCAGGATTCTGGACTCTCAGAATAACATTATATTTTAACTTGCATGCTGCTAATTTATCCTTTGAATAAAAAAATATTGCAGCTTTACAGCTCAGAGTGTGATCACTCTGCCTTGCAAAGAGTGAATGAATCTGAAGTTTCAAACAGCAATGGTCACTCGAGAGACGCTTTCTTTACACGCCTGCATCGCCATATCGGATGCTCTCATCTCTTTGAGGAAGAGTTTAAATGTAAACTCCTAGAAGCCACGTGAGTCACACACAACATGACCACCCACGCCTGAGTGTGGGGGCTGATGAGTAATTCTGCTTGGACTTAGACAGGAGGCGAGTCTTTGAAGACAAATCCCGGCGCAGTGAAGAAATGCTGAAGAACAAACACAATGCTGTATTGCACCTCTGATTGCCAGTGGATGGTTTTCATGGAGAATTTGACAACATGGCTTTTTCTTGGAGCGGATTTCATGTTTTATGTCTGTGAAGAAAAGCAGTCAGCTGATGAAAACTGACAGCTTAAACTTGACCAGAGGTTCCCCGTCTTCAGGCAGGAAACATCCAGCAGGGAAACCAGGAAAATGGGTGATTTTAGGATTCCAAGAACAGCAAAATATTGTCCATTGTTCTTTCAAAATGTCTTACTATAGGATCGAGGTTATGAATGATGTCTCTTAAAGCGGAGTTGAAAATTGCCAATGGCCACAACAAAGCAGAGCTGCAACACACAATGACCAAGAATCCATTCATTATCAAAAGGCTTTGCCTGATCTCCTTGTTGTATAGTTACAAGCACAACTCCAATATACATTATTGGGATTATATTTTATAGACCAGCACAAGAGTGTATTGTCAAGTGTATGGAAAGCAGTGCATGAACCTGAAAACGGAGCAGTTCCTGTATCTAGTCCACTTGCGTCAGCACTTTGTGGAAACACTTTTCCCTGGAGTTTCAGCTCAAGTTAGTTTGGTTTGATTAATATGAACCAAATTTGCCCATTCAAAATAAATACACCAATACGACAAGGACTTACCTCAGTAACTAAGATAAAAAGAAAGCTACGGTCAAAATAAAAACACAGTCCACCTCTAAAAACTCCTGCACATAACATGTATTTTAAAGGCTTTTACAAAGACGCTCCACAGCAGAGGATGAACGATAGGCAGTTCTCAGCAGCTTCATCTTACACCTCCTCATCTCCATCTATGTAAACAATTTGCATCTGTTTGTCACTTGACTTCACCAATCATGAAGAGGCATCAGCACATTCAGACCTACATATTAAAATGACAGCCTCTTATGACAGCGGTCCTAACACTAGTCCTCCAGAAAGGCCATATTTGTTGAGTGCACACCTAATAGCCCATCTTTCAAAGAGTTCTACCACCTGCAGCTCCTCCAGAGTTACCAATGCATTATTTTTGCTTAGTTTAGATTGACCGCCATGACTTGGTAGGTGTGATTTTGTGCTGTAATCTTTCCATTTTTGGATGATGGATTGAGCAGTACTTTGTCAGATGTTTAAAATTTTTAATATTATTTATAGCCCGGCCCTTCTACCACTGCTGTAGTCCGTAGCCTTCATAATGCTGTTTCTTTTCACTAATTTTCTCTAAAAATCTCTGACATTTAAGATTGTATTATACACTGATGACAGACTATTTAGTTTTTGGGCAACTTCCAAAGTAAAATGATTGCATTGGATTTTATATGTGGCTAGGTATTGTACTAAATGGAGCCAACAAAAATGAACTCCTCACTTTTTAGTGAGGATAAGGTCCATCATCGGTGCTCCAGGGCCACTGAACAGAGGCTCGATTAAACTGGAAGAGTCAAATATTTTCCTGAGAATAGTTTGTATTGAAATTACATCAATATCTGCATCGCCACTTGAACCAGAGAACTCAAATCTGCTTGGTAGCCTCTTGTTATTGGCAGTCGTAGGGAACGCGGGTGCTCACTAACAGCTTGCTTTGCAGCGGCTACATGATTATACATGTCTGCTTACATGCGAGTTGCCACGACGCATCAACTTAATTAATGTGAATGTGCTCGGAGCAGCCTGGAGTCATTCCTGCCCACGGTAGTGAGGCTGTTACATCACTCTCACGCAGAGTAGGAGAACAGGGACACACAGAGGCTACGCATGGATGTGCTATCCTCGTGTGCTGCGGTTAAAAACAGTCCCAAGTCTGCTTTGTTGCTCTTGGAGAGCCCTTTGTGAATGAAGCAGGAATGGCCGCTTGGGTGAGGCCGTGTGTAAGTGTGCTTTGGAGCTGCAGCTGCTCGAGCCACACACTCTGACTTCTGGCTGCATTCATTAGCTCCTGTGTTTCAGCGAGGATCTGGCACACGGCACTGAGGAGGCTTTCAGCCCTCATCTGTGTCTCTCCTCCCCCTGTGCCCCTGGCCAGGCTGCAGGAGTAACGCTGTATGTGTGTGTGTGTGTGTGTGTGTGTGTGTGTGTGTGTGTGTGTGTGTGTGTGTGTGTGTGTGTGTGTGTGTGTGTGGTCACCCCCACTGGGTGGCTGAGAGATGGTGGACATGGGCTCCTCCTTGAAAGTGAAGCGTAGAAAAAGCAAAGCAATCTAGTTGCCAAAGGTAGCACGGCACACTTTCATCACCCGCTTTTAAGTCCAGTCCAGAACATTTTCATGCGCGCTGATGAAGGAACGAGTAGATGTGTTTAGCTTCTTGTGTTACTCGCTCTGACCTCTGTGAGGTGTGTTCACGTGCAGTTAGTGCAAAACCTTTAAGTGTATGACTTTTCTTGTCTCATAGGCCTTTGTGAACCTTAACATTAGTTGCGGTTGGCTGCAGATCCTCATGTGTCACAACAGTTTATGCTCTGTCCTCTGAGGACGCTCTCTGAGCTGCCTAAACAAAGTCTGGGAGATTTGTGAGGCAGGAAACCCTAAATGACATAACATTGGTTTTCTTCTACGAGACTGAAAACTTTGGTTCATCTTCTCCTCTTCAGTTTATCATCATATCTTTACAGCTCACACACACTATGTGTACATTTTATAGTCCTTGTTGCTACAGTGAATTCCAGTGTTATGATGTTGATCATTTTGCAAATGTAAGCTTTAAACACCAGAACTAACACACCCAGGACCATCACTCTTAACACAGGGACACCTCAGGGATGTATGCTCAGTCCCCTGCTTTTCACCTTGCTGTCAAGTGGATGAGATGAAAAAAAAGTGATTGCTGTCTCTCACAGACAAGAGAGACGGCAATCAGCTGCTACTATGTTTTTCTGTCATCTTGCACAAGTCTGTCCACTGATATTAAAAAGGCATTTTTGACCCTACAATTGCTGCTAAATGGATTTTATGGTTTTCAGTCCATAATCTGAAAGCCTTAGGGATGGCTGTGGGTAAAAATCTCAAATCAGCTCTTCTTTCGAGATACTTATACCAGCACATCTTGCACTAACGACCAAACCTTGTTCAAAGCTACTCAATTTCCATTTTTTCACCATTCTAATGGTAATTTCAATCAGCCGCAAGCTGTCTTCACCACACTTAGATGCACTGAACTACTGCCACGTGAGTTGCTATTTTCGTTAAACAATTCAACAAAGTTTTATTCTTCATCACAAAAATGTGGACATTTATGTCAATTCTCCAATGGATACCGCATGCTTTTTCAGGACTTTCAGCAAACAAAATGCTGCGTCAAGTTTGTCACGCTCTCCCACTGTTAACGGTACGCACAAAGACGTAATCTGCTCAGGCAGCTTGCCACCCTGCCCACTGTTCCTCCATTAAAACCGATAGCAAACTCCCACTTCTGACTGACAACAAATGTCGGGCTGTAACTGTGACTCACGCTCCAAGGATTCATCAAAGCTGGTATCATCTGCCAGGCACCAGACTGTCAGGAGGGGAAAGAGTCCTTCAAGCTCAACCAACAGTCTTTGCACTCCAACGTCTCCAAACGGTAGAGAGACGTCCAAGAAAGCTATTTGAACTTCAAAGCTCGCAGATCCTGGAGGCTGACATCTGTGAATCAGAGTCAGCTGGGTCATGTTTACGAACCCGACTGGAGCGCCGGAGTGCCAACAATGCCCCGTATGTAGCCATTCTATTGCTGGGGTTGGTGTTATCAAGGTTAGTCACTGTTGACGATGTGGTCATTTTCAAATGGTGAAATAAACAGTTAGTTATATTTTTGCTGCAGGTGACAATGAGACTGGATGACATCAGCAGGTTGTGCAGAGGACATTACATGATTTTAGTAAAACCCTCCTCAGGATTTAAAATCAGACAATTTCGGAAAGTGTTTACACATTGGAAGCCATCTGGTTGAAAAGAAGAAAATCTATATATTTTTTATTTATTTATAGTGATTTGTACTATGTTGCACTTGAGAGCATAAGGCAGATGGGTTTTCTTGATCTTAAGCATTTCTTGACATTTTTTGCATGTTTAGTGTAGATTCCTTGCTTACTATGTTGTGCAAAAGTGTTTGTACAGCTAATTGTTTTTTAAACATTTTGTCACATTAAAAATACAAACTCCAATGTATTTTAATGCAATATTAGGAGTGAAACCAACACAAAGTATTGCACAATATTCAAGTGGAAGGAAAATTAAACATTGTTTTCTTCCCGGATTACCTGTACTTAGATTCATCAGTGGCTCTAAATTTAGACGTTTCCCTTTCTCTGGTGAGGTAAATCATCGGCAAAGCATGATGCTGCCACTCACACGTTTTACAGTGATGTATTGCAAAGTTACCATGACATTAATGCTCTCCTTCCTCAGCCTTTTATCTTACGTGAGTCTTATTAGGTTTGCATTTGTGCCAGACTCCATTTTCCGATGATAAAAAAGGAACAGAGCTCTGTGAGATGCTCAAAGCTAGAGACATTGTTTACAACCTAACCCTGCTCTATTTTTTTTCCACTTCTTCATTCTGGACCCTGTGTGTTCATTGGTGTTCTGTGTTGTGTTATTCACAAAAAAAACAAAACAAAAACAACCTCTGAGGCCTTCACAGAATGGCTATATATATACTGGGACTAAATTATACACAGTTGTGTAATCTGTTTACTAATCAAGTGGCTCCAGAAAGCATTTGGTAGCAATGCATTTGATTTAGGGTATGATAAATGGGGCTGAATACAAATGCCACAGATTTAAAAAAAAAAAAAAATTAAATGTGGATGAAAAGTGACAAAATGTAGTAACATTTAAGCACAATATGTTGGCATTTTGTATTTTATTTGGCATGGCTGTTCAGGATATTGCAGGTAGAAAGGTACAGGAGCTGTTGTGCAGTTGAGATTCCTCTCTGGGGCCTCGGGGCCCTTCACCATCTCCTTATCGGAATATGCGCTGGCACCGCCCTCCCCTCGGATGGCTACCAGCAGGCCGGGAGCCTGGGATAGGGGGAGGTGAAATGTCAGGCGCAGAATGCAGATTCATGCTGACAAGCAGTGCAGAAAGCATGTTTGCTGCGACTGAGGGAACCTTGATATTTCACAAAGTCAAATGAACATGTCAGCCAACACTGCGGGCCAACTATTGGGTTATTTAAAGTCAGGGTGCAGAAAGCGGGCTGCTTACATCACGGGATCCAGAAACTGGCTTGTTATCCTCAGCCTCCAGCCCGTCTCTGTCTGAGAGATGTGACCAGCTCTCATACTGAGAAAATCAATGAGGGTTCGGAGTGAGAGGCGACTCGCACCGTCTTAATTTAAGCCACCATTAACATCACTGTGGTGCTCTCACCTGCTGGACTGGCTGTTGGACCCAGTTCCTGTGTCTTATCTGTGTTCTGCACTGAGCCCATGAACAATATGTGAGCCACAGCATGAGCTTTCATTAGCAGCGGGACACCGAGAATAAGGAGGAACAATATTCAACCGAAAACGCTGCTAATGCACTGACAGCATGGTGTGGAAGTGGCAATGCAGCACAGAAATCATTGCTGGGTTAACAACTGACCTGCCAACTACAAACCTTCAGATTTGTACTCCAACAGCTTATGATTAGTTAATAAATATCTAACACTTTGCACTATAGCACATTCAGCTGCAATGCCTTTTATATCTTATGGATTCATAAAGTGTCGTTCTACAGCATGGTCTCCTGCTTCATTTGACAGGGAAGAAAATTAAGGCAATGAAGCATTGAAGTGGATGTGTTACACTGAATGATTCAACTTTTAGGATGGCATCAGTCAAAATTATTTTCATAATGTTGCAGTTACCAGTTGGTGTACTGGCTTAACTCTTAATGTCATTCACGAGACACTCAAATGAACATCTGAGTGAAATGTTTCATGTAAATGTTAAAGGCGAGGGATTCAGTTTTATATTTCATCTAAATGTCTTTTCACTTCATGCAAATGTGAATAATTTCAATTTGGTTTTTGCAAAACACAAATTAAGTCTAATCATTTGATAATTTATGTCAAAACGGAACTTTATACATATGTCTATATACATCCAGAACTCTGTGTTGGGAAAAACTAACACTGCACATCACCACTGTGAAACATGGTGGTGGCAGCATGATGCTGTAGCTTAAATGTTAAGACAACCCCTTAACATTTAAGATTTTTTTTAAGAAAAAATGCAAAACTGCTTCGTGAATTACGATAAAGGCACTAAAAATGATCTGGAAATAATGATCAGAAGATACATTGCAAGCCTTTGACTTACCCTGAAAAAGCAGGTAGTCGTTTTCCTCTCAGCTTATACAACACTGTTCATTTCTACGGTGCCACACTGAGCTGTCCTCCAGCTGATGGACAGTGGCCAGATGACCCTCTCACAGGTCGGACATCATGCTGTCAACCTGGATTACTGTGCATGAATCATCGGACAGGAAGAGCAAACAGAGCAGAGGTTTAAAATGCAGCAACACGTAAGAATATTTACACCCTTTTAACTTTTCCACAATTTGCCACCAATAAACAAAGTGTTCTATCTGGATTTCATGGAAATATGCAAGATTGTGATGTGCTTTTGTAATCAGGCCCCTTTTTAACTGCAATCAAGTGCCTTCAGAAGCTCGAGTGCAAATGTTCAAGGAGTGTGGATATTTTGACAGGCACAGTTAGCTGCAGCATGGTAATCAGTGGAGATAAGCGGCAATCACCTCCTACCCCACCGACCCTCTTCATGCTGTATAGGATGATTGATGAATAGATAGTAATAACTGGAAGCCGGATACTCCAAAGAAATACGGCTTCATGATGTAGCAGGAAACACCCAGTGGAATAAAGTGACACACTGTACATGTCACCAGGCTCCTAGAAACAACCCCGCTGCTCAAAAAGGGGATCTTCATCTTTTGAAGAAACCAAATCCTTTCCTGTACACAAATGGCAGCAGGAAGCTTGGTTATTTTTAGACTGATCAGCAAAGTGGCGAGTCCCGCACAGAGAAAGGCATGTGAAGCCATGCAACAATTTCTAAAAAAGAACCGGAGGACGTTGGAGACAGCCTGTTGGCCTGATAATGTCAATATTATTTCTGTCATCCGAACGCTCGCCTCGCCACACGGAAACAGGCTGGAAATGAAAAACTCCCACTCCCAGTGACAGCTGTTTAAATACAACCCTTGGAGAGGGTAATTCCAGACTTCCTCCTCTGCAATCTGCATCACAGACAAGTGTCTCTGCTGGGAGAGGTCAACATTTCAGTAATCGTCTTCTTTTATTTTGACGAGTTAATGACACAGAGGCAGTTTGTGTGAAGCGCAAAAGTCTTTCCCACATTTTCTAGGTATTTTATTGGGATTCTTATGTTGTGCTGTAGGTCAACACAGAATAGCACATTAATGCAGAATATAAGATGAATGTTGTGTGAGATGCATTTATATTCAGGTCATCTGAATCACTACTTTGAAAAACCTGATTGACTGAATTAGCTGCAAGTCTCTGGACTGATTTTTTTTTTATTTTATTTTTTTTAATAAAAACTCAAGCAAAGTAAAACCAGGTGAAATGCATCTCTAACAAGCAATTTCAAGCAATGCTACAGATTTTCAGATGATGTTGGGATGGACTTGCCTCTACATTTGGGGTCTTACTCTCAACCCTTGGCTCCACCTTAAAGTATGATGTACAACTCTAGCCATCATCTGTGGTTAACTTCAAAATTTCTGTGAAATAGTCTAAAAACACTACTTTGTGTTAATCTGTCATTAAATACACAAACATTTGTGGCTGCAATGCAAAGTAAAATAGAAGAGTTCAGGGCCTGAGAACACTTTTTTAAATCCAGTTTTGGAGAAACACCTAAAAAAATAAAAAGGAAAAAAAGCCAAGTGTAGAGCTAAGCTTAATGCATAGAGAGTGGATGTAGTGACCCCATTGATACAAACAAAACTGGTATTAAAATACTTGTAATGGCCAGAAATCCACACAAAACAAGGTGGCAGCTTCAAGGAATCCTGCTTCATGTGACAGAGAAGCTAATGTGGACCTGAAGCCTGCACCCACCTGTCCGGCTCACCCTCATTCTGTCACACATGCAGATTTGTCAGCTGCAGCTTGATGTGCGAGAGTGTGTGAGAGGCTGGTGCGAACGCAACACCGGCGCACACAGGCCTCGTCTGGCGTCGTCCTCGGACTGGTGTTGTTGTAATCAGATTAATTCAGGAGCTAATTAGTTTCTATTTGGCTCAGTCTGACAGCAGACGGTCACACAGATCCGTATAATAACTTATCAAAAAGCTGATTAAGGCTTCAATCCTCCTGCATGCGCCTCCTAAGAACCGAAAGCTGCGTGCCTGTCACGATTTGTTAAGCATGAAGGAAAGACTTAAGCATCTAGATGTGGGAGGCAAACTCAACTCACGTCAGACTGATGTGTCAGGTGGGATTCGCAGATTATAACTAATAATTCCTTTAAAAACTGGGCAAAATTGAGCCCAATAGAGTTGCTCTTTTAAGCCCTCTTTGGGACAATTCTGTTGTTGACCTTTGGTAGGCTAAAAATGGGCCCTCGGTCACCTAATGAGCTGCATGTTTGCCAAGAGACTCAGAAGGTGAGGTAAATGTGAGGTCCTGAGGTGGTTGTGTTGCTGGACCTCTGCAACAGGCCCGACTCGTGCAGCTGTGGCAGCACAACAAATCAGAGCTACCGTGATAGGTCCTGACAGCGGCGCAGCCTTAGCCACGAGCATAAAGCGCATTGGTTATGTAACGGGCCTATTGTTGCCGCCTTGTCACTGCTGTTAAAATTCACTGGATTTATGCAAAATTAGGACCCACACAACATCGTTGTAGCAACGGAGATTGGAAGAGCTTTAAAGTGGAAGCAAGAAGTGCAGAGAAACTAATGGACTGTGGGCTCCTTCCTAAGATGATGATGATCTCCAGAGAGCAGTGAAGGCAGCACTGTGTGAACCATGGCAACTTGGTCAAATGACACTGCTTCACACATATAATGCTGTGTTGACAACACTCCTCGCCCAGTTACTGCACTCCTGCAAACTACATTCGCATTTCGTTAATGGATGCCGGGGTAAAACTCCCCGGTTGCTTTTGATCCAAGCCGAGACTAGAAGTCCAGATCTCTGCAGACCTCACCTGATTGAGGAACTTTTTCAAGCAAACTGAAACATTTTCACACTTCTGCAGATCTAGAGCTATCATACCGGATAGTGAGGGAAGCTGAGACGGTCCTGAACGAAGACCACCAAACGGCTACATTATCCGCTTTATATTACTGTACTTTTACACATTTTATCTACATTGGGTTTCAGACACGTGTGCATTACTTTAATATTGTTAATATGTTGCTTCCCTTCAGTTTGGATTTAAAAAAATATGTTCTGATTTAAATGCAAAATGATATATGTGACAAATAATCTAGTAGAGCACATCTTGAGCATCACACCGTCATGGGGACAGTAGTGCCTCCATCATGGTGAGAGAAAGTGTTTCTTTTCAGCTGGTCAGCATTTATTGGAAAATTGAGCTAACCACTGGAAAATACCTGGAAGAAAAGTTGATAGAGCCAGTAAAGAATGTGAAACTGGAGCTATGGAAACCTCCAAGCGTAAACATAGAGCCAGAGCTAAAATAAAAGAGTTATCAAATATCAAAGCTTAACGTGTAAACATGACTCATAGACCAGACCTAAATTCAATTCAGCATCTGTGCCAAAACTTGAAAATTATTCACAGACACTGACTAATCTGACAGAGCTAGAGCTGTTCTGCAGACTCTCGAGTGCAAAGCTTACAGAGACATACTTCAAAAGATGTACAGCTACAATAACGAAATGTGATTCTACAAAGTGTCTTCTCTTGGAGGCTGAAAACAAATGCAGGTCACACAAGTCGAGTTTACTTCAGGTGGTTATCTTGGAGATCATTTATAAATCTATGGCTTTTTTTAAAAACCATTATGAATTCAATTTAATATCTGTATCATGACAGAAATGTGCAAACAATAGCCCTGTGTCTTGCATCAAAGTAGTTCCATACTTTTTTTTTGCAAAGAATGCATGCTAAGTCGCTATAGGTTGGAAGTAGAACTGAGACAGTGGAAAATCGTCGTCTCACTCAAACACAACCCCGCCGCCTCTCTTAGCTGCGCACGCTTTGCTGTAATTTTCTAAATTCATCAGGGCAATGCTTTTGCAGGGGGTTAGTTACACCAGGGTGTAAAAGTTGTACATTTTAACAAAATGAATTTAAGACATTTAAAGCCTTTCTGCGGATGCGCGGACACCACGATAATGATGCATTTCCACACTGTTCAGATGGAATGATTTATTCGTAGTCATGATAGCATAATAAAACAATGAACATTGAAAGCACTGACAGCTGAACCCAAGGCCTCTCACACACAGCATGCACCACCCCGACCCCAGAGTTCAGGGACGCCAGGCATCCAGAGCACCAAGTCGCTTTCCTGGCTTCTCAGAGTTCTCCTCCTCTGTCCCGTCCCGGTCAGTTTTCTCCTTGTCCTTTCCTTTTAAACCTTTAAATATATTTTGATATAAAAACAAGCCCACGTATGATGAATCGACCAATGTGTGTGAAGTGCCTGTCCTGCTCCAGTCTTCTCCCGTAATCACCCCACGCCGCCACTCGGAGCCGCCGTGGCAGCAGGATGAAGATGACTCTGCCCCTCGCTAAACACCACCACTTCCTGTTCGTTCGCTCTTCTTAGGGGAGAAAAAAAAACTGAACAAAACAAGAGATAGAAAATGGCAGAGTTGTGGGGAGACAGTAATAAAAAAAAAACATTTATTAACCTCCCTGAAGAAAAAGAAATAAAAAATAAAATTATAATAAAAAAAATGAGACCTCAACAGTCTAATTAATAGTAGTGGAGGGTTGTGGAGCTCTGTAGACTGGAGGCACTTTGGCACAGAGCGAAGCCCCCCACCTCCCTCCACCTGACAGCACAGCAGAGGGTCTGGGGTTAGAAGGATGGAATGGAGCCACATGGTGATGCATGGATACTGGAATGATTAAAACAAAATAAAAAATCAAAAGGTTGGGGGTGAAGAAGAGAGCACCTGACAAACGTGGAGGAAAAGGCCAGCCCCTCCTCCAGTTAATGCCACGTTTCAGGAGGAAGAGGAGGAGGAAAAAAAAACAAGGAAAGAAAAAGGCATGATGCAAGTGGAGGAGGATGAGGAAGAGCCGCTCGGACCAGGTTACAGAGCGCGAGCGAACAGTGGCGGGTGAAGCAGGACGAAGAAGAGGTGTGAGGAAGCTGCTTGGCAAAGCTATACAACACAAACAGGAAAACAGTCCTAGAGAGGAAGCAGGGTGGAGCCTGAGGTCGGGGGAGGGAACATGGTTTGGCAGTCCCTTGGTGTGGCAAGCAGGAGGAAGGTGCTGTGGTCCCTCTTCTCCTCCTCTTCCTCCTCCTCCTCCTCCTCCCACGATCCGTCTGTACAGGGCTGCTTCACACCCCCCCCCTCAGTCCCCGCCTCCACAGCTACTTTTTACAGGTACAGCTCCTTGGCTCTGATATGCTGCAGTTTCTCCCTCAGCATGCGGAAGGAGGGCCGCATGGCGGCGTCCAGGGTCCAGCACTGCTTCATCAGGTCGTAGACCACAGGCGGGCAGCCGTCCGGGGCGTCCATCTTGTACCCCTTTTCCACCCGGGGCACCACGTCTTTTAGCGGCTGAGAAACAGACACGCACAAACACACCGAGCAACTTTAGAGCCTCAGTCAACTACTCAGACATTTATAGCCACGATTACAGGTTTTAACATCACGTGCTTTGAAAAGCAGAAGTGGAGTCTCCTGCACAACCAACGCAAAGGAAGCAAGTCATTTCTGAATGGTAAGTTAACAACAAAACACTCGTCTTTTCCAGCAGTCATTGTACAGCACATACAGCAGTAAAAACCAGCATGACAAATGTGCTGGAGCTTTGCTGGGGTTGCTTGGTAAGGGCGCAGTGTGACTCACAAATTGGATTTTGAAATGGCTTGCTTTCCAGACACAAAAACATGAACATATTTCCAAAAAACATAATATGTTTTGTAATAGTAACAGTATGCTTTTTTAAAAAGTGTACCATTACTGTTTTTAGAAGCAGAAAGGACCCAAATGAAATTACAAAAATGTACAAAATGTGAATTTTGCATAACAGATCCCCTTTAAGATTGAAAGTGCAAACAGGTTTTATTACAGGTACAAGGTCATTAAATCAAAAGTATCAAATATTGACTGATTTCATGCAGCATTTTAACTTTATTCCCTTAATTCTTCCAATCTTGATTTAAAATTCATGAGGTGTCCTTTATTATTTTAAAAGATTTCGAAATTGAGGTTTGTTATCTTTTAGAAAATGTAAACTCAAACATTTAATACTTTTCCAAAAATGGAAAACAATTAAAGCAAATTTCAAACTCTGAGGACTGTGTAGCAAACCTGCTGTTTGTATTTCCAGCTAAAATGATTCTCCTATTGCACAAAAAGAAATCCAGACTCAACACTGGTCCCAGCACTAAAGTGTGCCATCTGCTGGTTTATCTCAAAAATGACATCCAGAGATGACCAGGCAGGATACTTACAATTCTAGGGTAAGGCACACGGCCGAAGGAGTAAATCTCCCAAAGAAGGATTCCATAACTCCAGACGTCCGACTTGGTGGAAAACCTCTGTTGGGTAAAGACAAGCGAACCGATTAACACGTTTTTACATGAAGTCATTCAGAAAGTGACACATGAACAATGTTGACATAATTAGCAGCTATTTGACAGGTTGATACAGCTGCTGCCTGAGGAGGCGCCGTCATTAAAGCAGTATGCGCAAGATCTGGATATGAGGATCCTAAATTTAGTGCAAGCTCATTTTTGTGAAGTTTGTTTGTAAAGTTGAGGTTTAAGCATCCATTGGGATTATGTGCCCACTTTTCAAAGCAAAATAAATTATTTCCACATAATACCTGCAAGATATTTGATAAATATTTGAGAAAACCTACAAAAACTCTGTAAATAATCTATAACACCATTATATGTATGGGTTGCAAAGATATGTTCAGGCACTTGAATAAAATAACAGCTTGAAACAAACGTGATAACAGAGTATTATCAATGTAGTCGATCAGAGTTGAAGGTTTCAACATGGATGTCCAATCAAGCTTCCTTCTGAAAGAATCTCAGGAAAAAATATCTTATATGCTTAGATTAAAAGAGGTGACATATTTTTGCATTCTGTTGCCATAATTTTTGGCAAAATTTTAATGTCATTAATAACTTATCTTAGAAATTATTTATTGGAAAACAGACACAGTGCTGTTTAAGCAAATAGGCACTAGAAGGCCATGATTAGACAAAGTTTTACCAGTTGCTATTAGAAACTGAAACTTGAATGCACTGTCTTAAAAGTAGCATCTAATTTGAATAAATGTTCCTGAATTTGCCAAAAATTATTGTGAAGAATTGGGATTTCTTTAATTATACAATTTTATCTTTCTAGATACATTTGTTGTGAACTGAAATAAAGGAAATAAATTGAATTTAACTGAACTGATTCAGTTAAATCAATGGAGTTATTTCCTGAATCAGCTGAAGATAAAATACCTAAAAAAAAATCTTAAAACTGACTGGTTTCTATGGTTACCATGGTACAATCCACCTCGTATTACTGTCCTGAAAATGCTTTTGAGATAATATTTCGTACCTGCACTAATAAGCCCAGTGAAATGTTTTGATTAGTTTAAATTAAAAAAAAAAAGCCACAGCCTGTCAGTGCAGATCTCCTGCTCACCTTCTCTCTTAGTGCTTCTGGGGATGTCCACTTGACGGGCAGCTTGGCAGTGTCCTGTATGGAGGAGGCCTCCTTGGTGAGACCAAAGTCGCTGACCTTGGCGATGTTGTCGTCAGACACGAGCACGTTCCGAGCTGCCAGGTCTCTGTGGACGAAGTTGTTGGCCTCCAGGTACTCCATGGCTTCGCACACATCACTGTGGATAAACAGAAAAGGACAACAATATCATAGCTATAACTTTATTACACGGAAGATTAGAGCAAATGCATGAGCTGCTCTTGACAAGAGGAAAAGTCAAGCATAGAGGCAGAATATTGTGTTTTCAGATCCAATATCTTTGTCTGGTAGCCATTTTCTTACTTTTCTTACTTGATTTCATGCAAATAAAATCTATTTCTAATAAGAGAAGCCAAGTATTCCATGTGTCCCATTGAAAATAAGCCACTGAATACCTCACAGTGGATTAATACACAAATACCTTCAGACTGGAACATTTTCGCTCATTCCACGGGTTTTTTTCACAGGTGCTAGACGGCAGCACTGTCTTAACAACTGTTTAATTAAAAAAGGATTAAGTCAAAGCCTATATTTGCCAATGCAGCAGACATTTTTTCAGAGAAAACCATCTGAATAATCTGTCTGTCTGTAAACAAACGGTTCTGGAGAGCTTCCAGCCAAACGGCTGACGCCGTTCCCATGAAATTCTGCACAACTCCTGACAGCTAAGCAAACATTTTCAGATAGAAATCTAACCAAGACAAAAACTCACAGTGAGAACTTTAGCAAGCAGTCCCCACCAAGAACAGTTCGTCCTCTGGAGCGCAGGTAGTCAACCAGGCTGCCCTGTGGGATATTAACGTTAGGAAATGGTAAAATGGTAAATGGACAGAACTTACATAACGCTTTTCCAGTCATTTTGACCACACATTTATACACCAATTTGCAGATCGGTAGGCAATTTGGGGTTAAGTGCCTTGCCCAGGGGCACATCGACGTGTGGGAGGAGGAAGTTGGAATTGAGCCTGAAACCTTCCGATCACAAGACGACTACTCTACCCACAGAGCCACAGTCGCCCCAGAAAACTGCTGGATTATGAAAACATCAAACGATAATTCAGAAAAATAAATGTGCAGCATTAAGTGCATTTAATCTCTAGTATAATCACGAAGATATCGGTCATAATCTTTACCTCCAAATGACTGATGTATTTTCTTATAACCTAAGAAAAGTCAAACTAGTTCCACAACTGGGTATATTTTTGACTTTATTAGAGAACAACACACCCACACTGATCTGACTGACCTTGGCCATGTATTCTGTGACGATGTAGAGGCTGCCCCTCTCCTCCACAATAACACCGAGCAGCTGCACCAGGTTGTTGTGCCTCAGTTGCCTTTGTAAACAAACAGATGGGAGAAAATGGTGCTGTTGGTGCGCAAGAAAACGCAGAAATCCATTTAGCTGCTCATGCTAAAGTAAAACCTCATTAAGAAACAGAAACACAAAGAATTGTTTCAAATTACAGACGAAAAAAAATAAGCCTGATCTTACGTCATGACAGAGGCCTCGGCGATGAAAGCTTGTGCTGTGGCATCATTTTTGATACACTTGACAGCCACCTTGGTCCCTCTGTAGTCTCCCACCATCACATCTAGTCATGAAAGACATTTTTACATTTCAATATGATGGGACGTCATCCCCGTTTATTGCGATCAGAGGTCTGATACAGGATTGCGGTTGTCCTGATCCACCTCTCATTTCTTGAACTTTTGTTTCCAACAAACCAGAATTCCTTGAAACTTTAAAAGTAGGGGTGCAAGTTATAAATTAAGGAGTTAAATATGCAAATGTATAATTTAAAAATCATACAATATGATTTTCAGAATTTTTGTCTTAGATTCACTCTGTTCACAAAATCAATGTAAGGAAGTAAAAAAAGCAGCCAAGGTCTAAGAAATTACAGGGATAATAATAATAATAATAATAATAATAATAATAATAATAATAATAATAATAATAATAATAATAAAAAGTGAATCATCTGCAGAATGACTTCAATTCTGTATAAAAATAAATTATAATTATATTAAAAGAAAACTCACCTCCAAACTCCCCCTTTCCAATTGTCTGAAGCAGCTTTAGTTCTTTTCTGTTCAAGGCCCAGCCACCTGCCAAGAGGGGCCAGAAGGGGCTTAATAACTGTAATGCAACATTAACAATATTATCTTTTGTCCCGGAATAATCAGAGACCTACAATCAAACTAATCACAAGACGTAATAAAATACGTTTCACTCTGATGAGAGCTCTCTTTGTGTCGACTTTTAGAGTAAGCGCTGCGATAATCAGCCATGTTCAGAGGGGATGCATGAAGTTGAGCAAAGGCACATGGAGGAGGAGGCGGCGGCTGGTACAGATTAACTTTGACTGCTGGTGAAGCCCATGAGTATCCACACACAAAAAAAAGATTAATCACCCTCGTGATTAATGCTATTAGGCTGTAGATGACAGCACAACCTTAGAGGGCATGTAGGGTTTGCATTTTTCTTCATGCGCATGCATGCGACATTTCGCTTACAAGGTTAATACGTCGGCAAGTAAACAAATGTTCCTGTGAGCCTCGGTGGCAGACGTCTAGTGGAGTGGTGTGGTAAAAGTAGGGGAAACTTACTCCTGGAGAACTCGTCCTGCGCCGCCACCGTCCCTTCCATCAACTTGGGTTTGATCAGTCTGGTGCAAAGCCCGTCAGCATCTTTGGTGTAGTGCTGCGCACACAAGTTAGCACAAGTAAGACGTCATTTTTAATTTTCAATGTAAAACTACCTTGTTTTCTATTTTATGAAGGATTAAAATAGCAGGCATTAAGACTTAAGACACTTTTGTGGTGCTTAATGAAGCATCACTTTGTTCATATAATAATTAAGACAAGCCTTTAATCTGCAGAAAGCTACACACAAAAATTGTGATAAAAGGAAAACTGCTGCACAACTTCGTCTGAGCACCGTATGTGTCGCATCCAGATGTCACATCTGAAATGGAGCCATAAACAGGTTTGACACAGGTCACTTAAGGCCACAGCAGTGACAAGACAAGGCTACAATAATACACAGAATTCTGTCAGTACTCCAGTGTGAGAGGTCAGTGATTATGAGATTTTCCACACAAAACAACAAAACCTTGTCACTGGGTCAAGAAATCAGGTTGTACTGAGGTTCGTATATTATCATGGCTGGCTGATATGGCTTACAAATAAAATTTCTGATGTTTTAATACCAAATTCAATTTACAATTTTAGTCTACTTTCTCCTCTCACTTTTTCCCCCCTTAAATAATTAACAAAGACAGACAATATATTCACAAACTTTTTATTTCAATAATTCCTTCTCTGAATTCAAAGTTGAAACAAACTGTGAAACACGCGTGTCAAACATGAAGGTACTTCTTGATTTTCTGGAAACCCAAAAAAATCAGTTGATAAAAAAATACAGATTTTCCAAAAATTAAATGTTCAAAAACAGAAAATTTAGAGCAATCAATAAATCAACAAGTCAACAAGTCCCAGATATTAGACAACTAAAAAAAGGAAGTTTGCTGGGTTGTGAGGGAGCTGAAAAAAGGTTGTTACTCCAATTAGGTAACTTTAGACTACAGACTGCAAGTCACCATTACAACCACCAGAGGGAGAGCAATGTGCAGGAAGAAGTACTCTGAACTAGCTAGTTCTCATGCCTGCAAATGGATCCTCAAATATTAAATAAGAACATGTGCATGGATGATTATGCTATATCTTGGGTTTTCCTATTGTTGAAATTACTCATTTATGTGTTTGGTACAATGTTTATCAACTGAAATGCTCAAAATAGGCTGATTTCTGCTTGTGTAACCTGTTGCAATAGACAAAAAAAATAATTTACATAATTGTCTTAGCTAAATTAAGATCTTCCCATATGTAATTAACACTGAAGGCTGTGATTATGAAGTAAAAATACTCAATGAGTTTATAAAGACAATACGTCTCCATCATGCAATTATATCGCTGCTACCACATGCATAACATTACTGCGGATGCCGTAACTGACAACAAGCTGTCAGAAAACAGTATGTTTAGGGATAAATAGAAGGCAGAAGCCATATGAATCGTGCTGTGACCAATAACAACAGCAGAGTGCAGGAACAGACAGCTAAACGGAAAAACACCGAAGAATGTGAAGAATCCTATCTCAGGCTATTTACAGGGGAATGCAGACAGTCTACCGGATAAAGATATGGAGAGACTGACAGAAGGGAAAATGAAGGAGACCGGGGAATATGAGCCAGCAGGGGGGAAGAGTGAGATGGATAACAAAGAGAGGAGGACAAAAAGCAATATGCCAGGTATCCATGAGGGAACTCGAAGAGGGAAAGACTGACAGAGGCGAGGCGGAGAAAGGAAGTGGGGGCAGAATCGAGTGCGGAGGGTGTGAACAGGATAGACAGAGATTGTGGGTGGCTGATAATAAGAATGCACCAGAAACGGGGATGATCTCACTGCCAGCTGGCAAATTCCTATCGTCCACTTCCAGTGCCCCAAGGGGTAAAAAGATGAGGACCAATTAGAAGCGTGATAGCCGCCAATCTCGCCTCTCTCCCCCCAGTTTATCTGAGAGGATGAAAGAGCTCTCTTTCTCTGCCTGCCACCACGCCTCCCGTCTTCCCCTCTCCTCTCTGTCCTTCCTCTGAACCTGCCTTCAGATAGCGGGGCAGGAAGGGAGACGATCAAACAGCGCTCAGTGTGTTGCTCGAGTCTTGATGTTAAGGGAACGGTGGACAGTGAGTGTGAATCCTTCTTGTTTTGAGTTATGCAATCATGTTTCAGCAAGAATGAATGGTAAAGTTTGTACTGTGGATTGTGAACTAAACGGTATTTTTTCAAATGCGTTATTAGTAAGTACGTTTGCTTGGTATTTCACCGGGAACCTATTACATTATAAAATGTTCATTGCATTTTCTATTGGAAATCAATGTTAGATGATGAGATTTTAGTTCACTTCAGAATGAGCTGTTTTAGTGCCTATTGTGACTTTAAATAAATACAAATAAGCCACACTCATTTACACATTCACTTTACAAAAAAACAGCTGGGTGTTTTACTTTTTTCTTTTCAAGTGCTTGGGCTGTTTTTAGAAACAATAGAAACTCAAATGGAAATACAAAAACATGCAAAATAAGAATTTTACACAACAGGTCCTCTTTAAAGAATCTAACTGGTTTCTTCTTGCACACCGCGACCTACTTTCTTTTTTTCACATTTTATTTAAAAAGCACTTCGTTATAATGATAACCTGAAGAATATAACAGACTACCTGCATCATAGCAAAATCTAAAAAAGAAACAACCAAACAAAAAGAACAAAGACCCTCACCTCAACCAACTGCATGAGATTCTCAAAGTACTCCTCCTCGTCGATGGTCAGTTTGCCGTTGTGGTAGATGATGCGGTAGTGCTCCACCTTGCCGTCGCAGCTGACGCACAAGGTGTAATCGCCAGGGTAGTTGGTGCTCTCCCTCACCAGGAAAAGACCCGTCTCCGGGGGGTAGAGGAGACGCTCCGCCTGCTCGCGGGTGATTTTCCCATGAAACCATCTAAAGCGATGGGGAAAGGAGAAAAGTTAGCAAAGCACAGAAAGGGAAATTTGAAATAACTTCAACTCCTTAAAGTTGTTCATATTTTGTCATATTACAACCACAAATTTTCGTGCATCACATGAAAACTGGGAGAAATACAAAAGCAGGCCTTTGAATTGAGCTTCTAGTAAGTGAACAAAAGTAAACATAAAGCCAGAGCAACAATCAAAGCATCTGGACGTGCTAAGATGTCCCAAAGTCCAAACCTAAATATACATTGAGAATCCACGGCAACACCTAGCTAATTCTCCATGTATCCAATCTGACTGAGGTTGAACTAGCCTACTAAAAAAAGGGGTTAACATTTCAGCCTCAGGATACAAAAAGCTGATAGAGGCAGAAGACTATCCCACGGTGGTCTGGTAGCACTGACACATGGGAGTCTGATGCAAAGACGCGTTACTTTTTTGTGTGGTTGGAAATAAAAGTGCTACAAGACAACGCATTATTTCCTTTTTTTCTTTGGTAAATATTAGCAACTAGTTAATAGAGCAGAGTTTTGCTTAAGGTAGTAGCTTTTGGAGGATGCAATTATAACACAACCCATTATCCCACCGGATCAATCGGGTCTTCTTTTTGTCAGACTCCTGCTGAGCCAAGAAGACGCCTCCTCAGAGTAAATAAGAGCTAAAAAAAGAAGTTCTATAAACTGGATTTGGCCACAGCTTCTGTACTGAGGAAAACAAACACAAAAAAAAGAAGAGAAACTATGTCAGTGTCACTAAACTTGTGAAGTTTCAGCCGCACACAGTGATTTACTGTGTTTTCTGAAAGAAGAAGCGAAAAACAGGAGTGGAACAGTAAAGGGAAGCCAACAACAGCGCTTCCACTCAAACCAGAGGCGGAGGCTGTCTCGTCTAAGAGATTCAGTGAGAATGTACCTGGTCAAAAACAACAGGAAACACACACACACACACACACACACACACACACACACACACACACACACACACACACACACACACACACACACACAGAAATAAAGTCTGGGGGCAGAAGAGGAAACTGACATGCAGGCACAGCAATAACAGGAAAATACAAAAAGGCTTAGACGGGGCAGCGAGTCTGACAAGCCATGAGACCCACTCCTGAGTGAGGCTCCGGGGAACTGAGAAGTGACCTGAACTTTTGCTAAATGGAAGAGGAAAAAACAAATTGTGTCCTCTGCTAAGATACAAAGGTGCTAGTTTCTTTTATTACATAAATGTCTATTTAAGATCAAGTGCCTTATTTTAGAACAAAGTTCTGTAAATGCTCTTGCTTGCCTCTAACAACAGATCAGGAGGAAACACAGAACACTGCACAGTTGTTCATCGACTTCTGCCACACATGGAAGAACTATTCCATGAAAACAGTTTCTTCCTTTCAGCGTTTACTGGGTGGTAATTAACTACTCAAATTGATTTATCCTGTTTTTCGGTGCTTGCCTCCGTTGCACCCTCCACCTCCTCTTCCTCCTCCTCAGTTCTTGGGCTCATGAGACGTCGGAGGTCTTCGTGGTAAAGCAGCTTAATGCGGGTTGAGTTGATTAGATCAGCGATTGCAGCTTCTCCGATGGACAGAAGCTCTTTAACTCCCACTAATCTGAGAGTGGACGACAAGCTGTGTGAACGGCCGCGGATGCGCTCAGTGGAAAACACAGTGCTGCTTTGTTCCGAGAAACCAACCGCAGTTTTCAGACGTGACATCATGGTGAAACAGGACGGAGTCCTAAACCTGCCTGGTCCAACATGGAAGGAGGAAATAGGACACCAGTGTTCAGGGTCCTTGTTGTTATCATAGGATGGTGCCACAATGAGGAGCAGAATTCACCCACAAGAGGGCAGCAGAGTGAACAGAAGCAATAAGAGCCCCCAAGATGGCATCTTCTGCTGAGTATCAACAAGTGAGTGTGAGAATGGGGACAGAAGACCACAGCTGAACCCTTATGTAACCCAGAATAAAAGGAGAGGTCATTACTGAGACATCTGTTAGTGATTCATGACAACATTTAAAATGTCCCTCTACGTCACAAGCCGTCAGAAGACGGCTTGTGCGTAAAGAGAGTGATATCAAAGTCCCAGAGATTAAAACCACTAAAATATGACCTGGCCTCTCCATTACAATACAAATATACAAATAATTTTAATTAATACAATATCACACCACAAATGGTTATCTAAGGTTTACAGTTATGAATTTTATTAAAGTGTATGTCAGATTTACATGTTAAAAAGTTAAACTCATGTAATGTGCATTCATTACAAAAAGCTATCTTTATAGTTCTTATGTCTGTTAATTGTTATGATCGTTGCTTACAGGTAATAAAAGACTTGCCTGATACTTGGAAAATACCGGAATGATTATATGACTTACGATGTATAAGCACATAAACTTAATAGTATTAATGCTAATGCGCTTTGGAGTCATTAAAGATATAGAGCCAGACAGTTTCTATTAAGCACTAGGGAAAATATATTTTCATGTCAAAAACATTGTTTTATCTTCTTCTGCCGTTAAGGAACGCACAGAAAAAACTTGAATGACTTTACCAGAAAATCACAATTCCCAAAATATGTTCTGCTGCATTCAAAACATCACCAAATATATCTCTGGCCAAGATAGCCTGAATGCATACTAATGTAATTAATAATTATATTTAAAAATTATCACTGCAAGCCAAGTAGCACTTAGTGAAATGAATAAAACAATGAGTGACACTGACATTACAATAGAGACAATAATATCGTGTAGCCTTAAATGGTAAAACAGAAATGTGATGTTATGTTATATGATAGCCTGTGAAACCACATCACATTAATGCAATAATTCATCCAAATATTGAGTTCATATATGTTATGGTGCAAAGATGTACTTTTCAGGGACGGAGATTTCTGAATGAAAAATATGTATGTACTGGTTTAATGCCAGGGTCTGCAACTTTTTCAAATGGAAGAGCAGCAAAATGTTGCATAACCTTTTGTGAAAAGACATTAGATATCTACTATAGGAAATTTGTGGTTTTGAGGTTTTAAAACAAAGAAAACATAAAACACCCCCCTGAAAACACAACAAGAAACATCTAGTTTTCAAAGTAAGAATGAGAAAAACATAAACATTACTGATAGTTGTGCCATTTTGTTATGAAAATACAATGCAGGATTTATTCCATGGAAGAAGAAAATAAAAAAAAAAAAAAGATCTGCTATATGTATTTTTCAACTTCTTTTAAGAGTCATTCTGGAAGTTTCCAAACAGCCATTGTTGTTTCGGGGCCGTATAGGTTGAAGACCCCTGATCTAACGTAATGCTCAAATTCAGAAGAGGATGCTAAAATAGAACTGTGTCATGAATCTTTTTGAATTGAATTACTGAAATATTTTTTTTGGTGATGCAGGCCTATATAAACCTCACACACAAACACACTCCCACATGGCAGAGCGGGATGAGCCTTCACCCCGGTGTGGACAGACGATACCAGGGGTGGCACTGAGAGAGAGTTTAGAGCTTTCAGCAGAAGCTCATGAAGAAACAAAGAGGCTCAAAAGTCAGTTCAATTGCTTCCTGCCAACATGATGTGAAAGTCAAGCCCCTGTAAATTAAAGCAGCAATGCTGACGACCACCTGCACCATAATGAACTGATCTGATTTCACTAATGGAGATCTACATACAGTTTTCTTTGAAATGAACAAAAGGTCAACCAAAATGGCAACTGACTGCTAATTACTCATTTAATTTTCTAAGATGATGGAAAAATGTCAATATTTTACCCAATTAGAAACTGAGCACAACATCAGCTAACTATAACTTCTTCTAGCTTCAATTTGTGCTAAGCAAACATTTTTTGCAGCGCGTGTTTCCTTTCGCTTCATGAATGAACAGCTCATTTTGAAGTCAGAACATTCAGGTATTTTCTGTTACTGCAGAAAGAGAGGCTTGGCTTTCTTGTCTCGTTTGATTTGCATGCAGCTTTCATCATGTTGTCCTCTTTTTGACTTGCCACAATTTCAAAAAGAGCCACTCTGTCACTTTGAAGCGGCACACAGATGCTTCTGGCCTCTGAGACAGTGACACAGATGAAATGAGACACCGTAAAGGAGGAATTTCCGCGGATTGATGTCGGAACTGTGTTTTCCCGTCGCTGCGGGGAGCCAAACAACTTATTCACACGGTTGAGCAGCAGACACATATGTGGCACAAATGTGCAAGATGCACAACCATAGTCACATCCCCACAGTATTTCTCCTACAGGGTTTTTTAAAAAGTGTTGCATAAGAATGCCCAGCTGCTTTTACGATGCATGACATGCTCCATTAGCACTCTGGTACTTACGGCATAAGACTGAGCTTCCCTCCTGATTTCACTCCTTCCCGTTTCTGGACGTAGTTGGCCGGAATGGTGCCTTCTCTGCCCACTGTGTTTCTTGCTTTGTACCAGTTTGGATCCTAAAAGAGTCAAACGCCATTAGAGTTAACTTCCAGCTGTGTTGAAGCCGAGAGCTCAATCATCAGACTTTGGCTCCTACATGATACTCCCACTCTAGAATAATGGACAGAATGTGTTAATGAAATCTATTAGATGGTAAGATTAACATTCGTAATCCATTTAGAGATGAACAAGTGTACGCCACTATGGTCAAAATGGATATCCTATGTTAATAAGACAGCATGCAAGAATTTTGGCTTGATTAATAAAAAGTATTTAGTAAAAAAATGTTTTATTTTGCAGGAAGTGTCTATTGGCCATCTAATTTCCTCTTGGTGTTTAGAAGTAGTGTCTTTTCAGAATAAATACCCTTTTGTTCTCTCTCTCTTTGTTCTTGTTCTGTTCTGTTCTTGTTCTGTTGTTTGTTGTGCTCTCTTTGTTTTAAATGTAAATGTGAACGAATTTAATCACAGATGATATCAAGCTTTTGTAATCTCAATGTTTCAAAAATAAAGACACTCCACCGCTCATCCCCAAAAAAATATATTGATTATTGATTGTATCCCATCTCCTCTTTCTGCTCCCATCACATGGAGTAAAATAACTCCCTTAAAAGGAAGCATGCATTTTTTCAGATAGATTTCCTCTCGAGGAATTATGAGACTGGTTTACACAATTAAATGTTGTCTAAATCCACTAAAACGAAGTTGGAGGATAAATCAACACCTCAAAATTGTTGTTGTGCTCCTGAAACCATTTCTAATTCACTTTACAACATTATCCTGTTGACAAAAGTAGGTGTTAAAACAACATCCACATGGATGGCAGGACACAATGTGTCCCACCAAAAATAATTATTACACTCCGTCTGCTGGCTGCCCTTCCTCCCCCAGCTCATCTTGGCCTCTTCAGGTAAGCAATCCACATGCATCTGATCGTCTATGTGATGTAAAAGAAAACATGATTCGTAAAAACAGGCCAACAGCTTCTATTGCTTGGTCCAGTTCTGATTCTTGCATGTTTACTGTTTGTTCCTTTGGACATAGACATCACCACAAACTGTAAATCACTGTGTGCATGAAATTTTAGAAGTAGTAGCTCATTCTGTTGGAATGGATCAGCCCTCACTCCCTGTGTGCATTCAAAAGCCTCACCCCCTAAATACAAAGTGAAAACCACCCTTATTCACACCTTAATGCTTGTCATTCCATTTCATCTGAGAATGCAACTTGTGAAATGTAATTCAACAGTAATTCTTACCCTGGTGACTCCAATGATGGTCAGTACATCTCCTTTACAGAAAGGCAGGTCCTGTTCAGTGCCAGGTTTGAAGTTATACTTGGCAACACACTCTGTTCCAGACGACCAGGGCACCTGCTACACAGAAGACACAGAAAAAGCACCTTTAAATTGCAGTGGGATTGTCACAATTCCTCAAAAGGTTTAAATATTTACATTGTTAAAATTCCTTGAGGAACTCTGTAGTTGATGCTTATTGTAACATTACGGACAAACAGGAAAATACATTTTCAACCCTCCTGCTCACCAAAACAATGGTTGGCAGAGTCCACTGTGGCCGTACAGATGTGTGTCTGTGTGTGACAAAGGCCAACATCAGGCAAATTAAATCTAATAATCAATATCCCAGTTGGTTATAATGAAAGGAAGAGGGGGGTTAGCCTATATTTAACAGGTGTTTCAGGACCTTTCGGTTTTAGTGGTGTAAAAACTGAATGCTGCTTCTTATTCTGGGGATGCAGAGCAGAGCAGAACCAGAAGACCTTAGTGTTCTGGAATGTTGATTGTGGTGATGCTGACTATGGTGATGCTGACTACGGGGATGTGCTCCATTTTCCTAGTTTTAGTGAGATTGCAAACAGCAATTGCAAAATTTAGGCAAACCCATAAAGACAGCAGTTTCTTTTAAATGTCTTATTCTTTGCATCTTCTTTCATTTTTTTGTAATGTAGTACAAATGAAAGTTCAATTTCTAATAAGACATTAATTGTTTGTCTTAATAATTCCAAACTGAATAAATACATAGAAGGTTTTAAATAATTTATATGAAGCTGTGATGCTGATGTAATAGTTTTGAATAATCCACAAGTGCAGACTACCCATCACGGTTAACACACCGTCATCATTAAAACCGCTAACCTGATGTTTCTGGCAGGTCTAATTGAAACCATTCTTAAATAATAATGTGACTGAGACTAAATAAAGTACTAAGCCATAGTAGTGAGTCTGTTGCTTTCTTCTCCAAAAAAGTTAAGTTTGTCACCGACATGCTATCTGCTGGTGAGAAACATTATCCAGCAGCACTAATAGGCTCTCCTCACCTCTAGTTGGATTGCGTTGGGAAAATGGAAGAAGCACTCTTATGTTAAGCTCTTGGCATGGCATGTGACATTGCAATATAAATAAATTCCTTTACTACTGAACAGTTTACCTGTCCAATATGCAATCTGCTTAGTGAATGATTAATAGAACCAGGTCAGCTAAAGATGAAGCCTTGATGGTCACAGTCAGGGTGTCTTTTTTTTATTCTTTCAGCTTGATGATTAAATGAAGATGAAAAACTTTAATCTCTGAAATGTTAACATATTTCACTGCAACATTAATTCAGAAATACACGCAACAGTATTAGGTCATGTAATGTAATAAAAGCTAATCAAATTAGGGCTGCACCGATATGGAAATTTGCACCTGAAAAGATATCTGATATTACTTTAACTTCCTCATATTAAACAGTTAATATGGCCTTGTTTTAATTAATGGGCCTATACTGATATGCTAAAAATGACTGATATTGGCCAATGCTGATGTTAATGCATTATTGGATATGTGATTTTTCTAACAAAATGAATCTGACAGAACACAACTGAGCTTTTATTAGAAATTTTGCTGGAAAACGGTTGGCAATCGTCAAACATCAGCATTTGTTACACATATGGACGACAGCAGCACAGAAAAGCTTTCCAATCTTCATAGCTTTATGGTGTTAATGCAGTTTGATTAATGATCAGGTGTTGCTAAACGTCTATAATGAGTTATTTAATTTAGGAACCAAATGCTTACGTTTTAATTTAAAAATAAACCTAGCTCAGTCATTTGTAAAGAAAAAAATAATTCCTGCAAGACGTCTAGTAAATGCGTTCTTAAAAGAGGGCGAGAAACATATTTTAAGGCCACTCCTTAAAGTGCTCTACAGATGACTTATATGATAAACATGTAAAAGTCAAAAATGAATTCAACATTAGCCTGTCAGAAGCTCAAGTATACCGAAAGCAAACAAGACAAACAGCCTTACATGGATCCCAGACATGATGAGGGGAATTGGGTAGCAGGTGTCCTTGGGCAGGCAGTGGTCACTGTTCAGCTAGTAACATCAGAGCTGTAACACACAAAAGCCAACAACATTAGGAATAACGCACATTAAATACAGAAATATGCACTTTGTTGCCATGAACTCTACAGATTCTTTCAAGTACAAACTGAAATAAATTACACTTATTCTTCCTCTGCTCATTGTTCTCCTTTCCACCAAAGAAAAAAAAACACACACAACACTTGCAAATGTGTCTCAAAGACAGTGAGAAAAAAAATTTCCTCACTGAGACAAAACGTCTAACACTGAACTATCAGAGGGAGAAATCAAGTTTGGAATGCAGTTTATCACACAATAACTCATGTGGATGTTTATTATGCAGCGATGCAGATCGAGAAAGACAGGGGAATGATTCAGACCTCTAATGGACTCTCCTAGACATTAAGAGGGATCGGCTGCAGATGACAACAAATGCAGATTCAATATAAAAAAGCTCAAATAATGGCAACCCCAATTGGTGCCCAATTTATTCGCTGTCTCATTGAATTTCAAGGTCCATCTTTTATTCATCAACTTTGAGCTTCAGCTTATACCCCCTATTCTGAAGTATATTAAGATAAAAAGTCAGGCAAACAAGCAATTTGAAAATGTCAACCGTTTATTTTTAGTTTTACTGGTTTTAAGTTCATGTGCGGTCATTGGTCAGGGTTGATCAAGCTAAAAATCTGGCAATTCGGTTCAACAGACAATTTCCTGGCGAATCTGTAGTCTGCAGTTAATGACCGTAAGCAACCATAGCAAGTGTTATGGTTTTCCACTTCAGAGGTAAAGTAAGTGGAGCATGGTTTGATTGTAATGTTGAGGGCAGGAGTTTTGCTCTTAGCCTCAGTGTGATGCGCTAGTCCAGAGACAGGCTGAAATGCTTGTAAAACAAGATAAAATATTTGGCTAAACCAAAGCAGTCAGTTTTCTGAATTTACAACAAAATATGTGTATTTTCAAAACAACAAATCAGAAGCTGCCAGCCCACTAGGTAACTGTAGCAGTGGTAGCAGCCACTGGATAACAGCAACCACAGTGACTCCCATTCAAAGCATCTTACTTCCAGCTTGTGCCAAAAACAGGAAGTTGAAACAAGGAGGGTGGAGAAACACAAGGAGGAAGTAGCTGACGCACATTTTCCAAAGCTTTATAAAGGGAGAACTGAGTTGTATCTGGAGAGCAACATGGACAAAAGTCTCTGTGGCTACTTTTAGACCAATCACAACTCACCTCAACAAGACCAGGTCCACAGACGAACGATAGCATCCAAAACTACAAACTGAATTCTGGACCAAATATCAAAACTAAAATAGGTAGGTGCTAATAAAAAAATAAATAAATAAATACATAAAGGAGATTCTGAAATCTCTCGTTCCTGTGTATAAGAGGAGTGCAACGAAAAGAGAGCACCAATGGCTAAACTTCGCAGCATGACCATATCCTGTGTTGAAACAGGAAAGAGCCTAATTGTAGACCAGAACAGATGTGTGTGCAAACTGACAGAGCCAAATTTGTCTGAGGCTAGGCTGCTCCAGTGAATCCAAAGGGAACTCGCTTCTTTCCTTTTTGGCCTTCTTTATTTCTGCAACACCAACTCTCAGCCACACTTGCTGGCAAAGTGGTAGAGGAGAGACAAGCGAATGCTATTCTTATCTCGATCCAGGAGTGAAGAATGCCTGCGAGCTATTTAGGAGCTTTAGCATCAAACTGTTCAAATCTTTATTCTTAAGGGAGTCGAGTGGTTCTCAGCAAGACCTTGTGACTTCTCAATCTTCTGCTAGTGAATAAAGAATCACGCCACTTAATGCACTTTTGAATGGAACGATAATTCTACAAGAAAATAACAAAACCTTGGAAAGAAGATACAGGAGATGCAGCATAGCTGTATTTGAAACTAGGTTTATTACAACGAATAATAGGAAACTTCAGAACAAATGTACATCCTCTGCTCTGAAGATCTGTATTACAAGACAATTTTAAAATGTTTTATTCTGGAAAGACTGCAAAGATGGTGATGAACCAACGATGCCATCACTGAGAATTTTAGAGCAAAGAAACATTGCATGAACAAACTCTCAGACAGCAACTGAACCAGAAATGGGATAAAGGATAAAGGAAAGCACATTTTCTCTTTGTAGCACCGTTCTGCTTCACACACTTTAAATCTGCAGTGAAAAATGAAGTTTGCTTTTAAACCATCTGCAGGTGTTCATACAGATTGGTGATATTTATCCACTCAGATTTTCTGGACATGAAATACGACCAGAAGTTCTCATCCAGCAGTTTGATTTCATTTCTTACTTTTGACAATTTTAAGAATCGGAAACATCCATAAAACTTGAAAAATTGACATGACCTACTAAGAGAACAGATGAAAAGAATTTGAATAAAAACAGCTGTTTGTAAAGATAATCAGTGTACCCTTTAAATATTCAATTACAATTCAACTCCTGCAGATGTTCTCCCCGTGTTTTGACAGGGGAGTAGTTCTGGACATTTATTTAAAACTTAAGACTTTTCACTCATAAGTTTACAAGCAAATCTCTACCATTTTCAGGGGGTTGCCCTATAATTTTGCTGGTACACTCACTCTGTAATATGCCAGATGCAAGGAAAAGAAAATATTTAAGTAAGTGTTCCTTTATCATGGTTCTCTGGATGAATGAAAGTTTAAACATGAATCAAAAGATAATGTTTTATTCTTCAGACTGCAGCAAGAAACTCTTATGACGTAGCACAGACTGAGTCATTCTCTGTGCTACGTTAATTTTAAAGCAATCTAGAAGACGGTCTAAAGAAAAAGCTTCATCGAGACGTTTCAGACTACTGGTCATTGAAATGTTATCTTGTCTTTCATTTATGCTAGATTGAAATCAGTAGCCCTGGGTAAAATTGAATTTAATGAGCAAGCATTAGACAATGACTCTCATTATGCTCAACAAAGAAGAGCATTGCATGCACAATAACTGCAACATTCCAAGTGAATTCCATGACTGGTCAGCAAATGACACTATTCATTTGCAACAGAGAGACTTCTATATGCAACATTCCCCATCTTCAGCAACTTTTTGTTTATTGTGCTTCTGAAATCTGTTGTATGTTTTTTTCTTTTAAACCTAAAATTTAGCTTTGACTAAAATTCAGCCCGCATAAAGTAAAGACAAAATTATTTTTGCTAAATGTTTAAATCAAATAATTTATTTGATCAAAAATTACAAAACATCTGAAATATGGTGTAATAAATTGTATTTATTTAGATACCCAAAATAAAGTGCTTTATCTGCATCCCTTTATTTTCATTTCCATTCAGATTCAAATCATGGTGCATCCAAGTTTAAATCGGTTTGCTATGAAAAGCATTATGTATTTACAAATCTCTGAGACAGCAATGCTGAAACTGTGCTTATTACAAAAATGTGCCACAATTCAGCAAAGGAAAAAAAATAGCAGGCAAATTAGCACCCATTTAATTTAGCAAAAGCCAATCAATTCAGATTTTTAATGAATCACTGAAGAGAAACTGCTACTTAAAGATGACCTGTCCTTAAAATAGTATACCACTGAAGCACATTAAGTTTGCATAGTTTCTAAAGAAAAATATTAGTTGTCCCAAGATTTCTGGATTTCAATTTGCTGGATGATAATATAAAGCTGTGGAAAACATCTTAAGAAAGTCAATCCCCTGGCAGAAATGCAGACCTGGAGCTGAAAATGGAAATGTGGTAAACCCTCATAGACAAAAACATACAGTCAAGATTTTATTAAAACTTTGGAAAACTGTGCAGCTGCTGAAGATGGTAAATTAGTAAGCATGTCTAATAATAGTAACCTATACTTGTTTTACACAAAAGACTTAAAAGATGTGGCTGTGTTCAATTAATTTTATTAATTATAGACACATGGAGAAAATCTGTTTTAAATTTGCTAATGCTAATTGGGACATTGTGTCCAGGTAAGAATTAAACAGCGATGGAATCAAGTGCATAAATGTTTTTTTTTGTTTTTTTTCAGTTTTAAAACACAAGTCATGTTTAACAGTAGTCAAAATAAGGAAATGCAGGGTATACTTATCACTTGCATAGTAGACTTCTTCCACTAAATGAGTCAAAACCTACATCCCCACCTACACTTTGTCAAACCATCACAAATATGGAGATGACAAATTGTGATAAAAGTATCGCATCATACCATCTTATGATGTAAAGTCCTTTTAAAGACATGCTAAAAAAAACGTGTGAGCAGAGAATGACATGTTACTTCTCCTCCCCCACTTGTTGCTAGCTAAAAGAACACTAGTAGATTCTTCCCTCACAAGAAAACCAAAGCCATCTAGTTTGAGAAAGAATTTAGGATCGCAAGACACATCAACTCTTTTCACTCAAGGTCATCATAATGCTGGTATTCCCTGCCAAGATCTGACTGCTCTGTGATCTGCTGACCTACACAAGGAAACACTTTCCTGACAAACAAATGATATTTATTTAGGACATAAAACCCCTTCATTTATTTCGAGACTGCAAGCAATTCAGAAAAGCTCTTGTGGTACATGGAAATTTTAGTGAAGAAAAGTTTCAGTAAAGTCCCACACAAGCAGAGCATGAAGCTTTCACTGTAAAGTGTATTGGCAACAAAGAGAAAAGTGTGGAAAAATATGGAAATACGATCTGTCGGGTATGCAAATATTCAGTACAGGCTGACAATAAAATGCTTACAGGGCTGAGAGTTTGCACAGAGGACAGCTTGGAACTGTCAACAACAAATGACTCGTGGCTGCGTCAAATTTCCCTCTATGTAAAGCACTTGACAGTAAAGCTGCCTGCAGCAATGAAATCCGAAGATTTAAGAGAAATAAAAACTCCACAATATTTTCAGGTTATTAATAGGTTGTTTTTTGATATATAGAGAAATCTCCTTTTGCAAGAACCTGTCAGTTTTAGCATTTTAAATACAAAATGGGAGAAATTGTATTAAAAATGTAGAAAACTATTTAATTGGCCATAACCAGACTGCATTGTGCAACCCCTATTGTTGGCATGTTTTTATTTCTGATTTGCGTTACAGTACACAGGGATTTGTGTCAACTAGGAAGCAGGCTGTGGGAATAAGGGTCACAATTTGGACATTATTAGCATCAGTGTTCTCAAATCTCTCTGATTGGCTGAGCAGTTTCCCATCCCAGCAGTCACTACGTCCACATGCTGCAGTGATCCAATAGCTCTGATGTCTGGGGGTTAAAGCTGGACTAAAACTACACTTAAGCAACAGTGCTGCTTCTTCTGTAAGTCAAAACAAAACTACTAAATCATTTAACATAAAGTACCAACAACATATTTTTAAATAGAACTCATAGAAAATAATATTTAATTATTTAAAACGTTAATATAAACAAATATGTGCCTGAGTGTGGCACATATGCATAGAACAACAACACAACACTGCAAATTAGGAACAAAAACTATCATCATTAGCAAAGCAGAGAAATAAAAGGCAAGGCAACTATAATACAAACTCACAATTCTATATAACGTATCCACCTATTACAACTAAATAAAAAAAGATTCAAAGTTAAGGATGAGCATAAAGCTATACTTTCAAATTCAAGCTGAAAAGTATCAGACAGGCATGAGAGAGTGAAATAAATTAAGAGATGCTCTTGCTTACTCAGCCATGATGACTGTGGCTCTGTTTGCCATCTGCCACATCAAATGTTTCCAGAGACCGTCACCTTTTTTTTTTTTTTTTTTTTTTTTTAGCTGGAGTGTTTTTTTCCCCCTGACCTCTTTTGTAGGATTCTGTAGCAACAGAAAGATGGCTTTGGCCTTCTGGATTTAAATTATTTGGAGATTTTTAAACATTTATACTAAGTTCAAATATAGTCCAACACAACATGAGATTTAGAGCAAGAAACAAAGACAAGTCAAGGTTTGTTTTTGTTTTTTTCACACATAGTGACTGAACATGGCTTAAAAAACAGAAGTGCATGTTTTGACAAGACACAGTAAAAATATTGACTGCTTTCCTTAGGTTTATAATTCACACAAAGATTATGTTGAGCTTTAAACCAGAAATTGCATATAATTCCCATGAAATCTGAGCCTTGTACACCCACTGTGCTTGGAACGGAAGGATGACAAACTGTGGCTCCAGGCTATTCCACGTTGCTCCGGACATCTCAGGAATAATCTGTCTGTCAATGCATCCCAGATCCCACAAAAGGCCTTTCAAAAACATCAATGAGGAAATTTAAATGATTCTCATTTACTTTGCACAGTTTGACAGTCCATTTTTGGGATTAGGACAAAGAAAAATTACAATGACAACATGAGCCTATCTACTTTCCCTCTTCACATAGAAAAAAAAAGTATCTCCTTTGCATTGTACCCAGAAGAGTAAGCTCCAAGTTAATGTTGCTTTCTTAATGCAGGTAAACTAATAACTATGCAACTAATGTGCCCAAAACTATGAGGAGAATTTGTAATGTGTTGTAAAAAACACATCTGATTGAAACAGTACTGCAGTAAATTCACAGTCCAGTTTGACTCAGAGGAAAATATCTCCCTATACATTATGGTTTTAAAACGTCCACTTCAAAACTATAATAACTGTTATACCATGCATGCCGTTAAAATAGCTTTTAATGACACGTCAGACCCTCAGTAGGGAAGTTTGGGCAATTTTACTTCAGACCATAGCGTACCCCTAATTAAGAGCAGCTGCAAGCTGTCAGTCAGCTGTGTATGTCCAAATCCAGGAGACCTGTGTCACTTTTCCCCTTTAAAGAAAAATAAAGTGTGATTTTTCCCAATACTAAAAGAAATGCAACCATGGGTTGAGTTAGGTTGTCTATTGGTGAACAGAAACATTGTTTATTTACTTGACAGACTCTTAACATCACATTACCAAACAGAAGAACAATGTACTACAGGACGAGGTTTTTTTTTCTCCTTTGCTGATTTTAACTTCTTCCACTGTTGCGTAGAGCTGCCACGACCAGTCAACGTAAATGATCATTAATGTCAAGTTTTAAATCAAATGCTTTTAGTCGACACAGTCTTTAGAAAATTATCCTCATTTATGTAACCTTCAAATTGAGTGACAACAGCAAAAAAACCCTGACAGCAGTCTGGAGCGGTACTTTAAAGAACATGGCTAATAAAGCGTCTGTTTTCATTGTGAAATGAGTCGGGGTTGTAAAGAGTTTTAAATCTTGTCAAAGCTGAAGTGAAAGGCCTTCATGTGAGGTGATAATGAACAGGAGGACTGGATGCTCTGTAAGATTTTATTTGAAACCAACAGGAGGATACAATACATGCATGACAAGCCGATTAAGAGACAACATCCGGGGCTACGGTCGAGCAGTAGAGACCTTAATATTCAGCTATTGTTCTCCTGTCAATATTTGTTTATGGAAAGATGTGTCTGAATTAATCAATGCTCCAATTTTTAGCACATTCAGTCATGCAAACAAAAATAAAATACCTCCTACTTAGAGGAAAATGAATTTGTAGTCAATCTAAAAAAAAGTAGACAGATTAATAAAGAAAAGTCACTAATGACCATTCAAGTTAATGTAAAAAGCAAATATTTTAAACCTTTTGCTAAAATGTAGCAAGAAAATGAGAACATACTTGTTTCTCTTCTCAATGCAATAAAATAAAACTAGAAAAAAATATGTATTAGTAGATATTAAAGATAAAAAAGCATTTTAATGTGATGTTTTAGCAGTAGTTGTAATGCAAAAATCGTTTAAGTGATATATTTTGAATGCTTGTAGAAATGCAAAGTAGAAAAATACTTGCTTCCAGAACATTAAATTACAAAAGAAAAAGAAAAACATTCAGATCAAAACTGACCCAATACCATTTTTTTAATGACTGCTAAAGCAGTGCAGGAGTGAAAACTCTCCCACCACATGCAGGCTGAAAGGTGGGCAGACAGGGAGCAACCCTCCAGCCTGCCTCTCTGACGTAACAAGTGACAGGCCTGGGCTCGCTGCTGATGACAGATTACAAGAACAGGGATGCAGGAAGCAGAAGAAAGAAAGGAAGAGGGAGGCAGAAGAACCCGCCCGCCCATTTCACTCACCCCCGGCCCCCTTTGAGCTCTGGGAGGCTCCTGGCGGGGAGAAAGCAGAGGGGGAGGAAGGGTAGTGATGGTTGCTTATTGTTTAAGCTCTGTGTGCCGCGGTTCCAGGCTCAGCACACACTCATCCAGATCTGGCTATTTATATCCACACAATATCCATGCAGACAGAGGCAGGCTGCAGCTGTTTTCATCATCGAATACATTACGGAGACACTGAAACGAAGGGTCTGCCTGCTGAGAGGGTTTCCATTTTCTGATTCATTTTTTTTTTTTACAGGATATCCCCTTTTAGAAATGGAGAGTCTATGTTTGCAGAGTTGTAAGCTGTATTTTTTGTTTTAAAAGAGTAAATAAAATATAAATCTAAATCAGCTTATTAAGTCCTGTTGAATATAGAAAAACTGGATTTCAATCCTGATGCGTTGAAAAACACCTGATTTAGGTCTTGAGACCAGGTCAGCCAATCTATACTGGTTGGCTGTGATGTAGCTTGAGCTAAATAAGAACAGCTGATTTCACCACAAACAATAACAAACTCGCCTATTTCTGCTGTAGAAAAGTGCCATCTGCCAGGTGACTCTTTTCCAGTCATTTTCTACCGTAGACAACTGGTTGAACTGGGAAAAAATTGAACCAAAGTCGACTTTAGTAGATACCAGGAAGACTAAACATTCCCTATGTAGTGGTTCTAGTTTGTTCTTTTAATCCATCAGCCAGTCTGTCATGGAAAATGCTGAAATTATAAAATTTTAATGACAGTCACTTCTGCCATTAATATAAATAATTACAAAGGCCAGTCAACAGCGCATCAATTAGCACTGTGCCTAGGTAGGAGCTTCCAAAGCTGCATTTTCTTTTGTATATTTTCATGTACAATAGGGGAAAATAATTGAATAGACAAATACTAAATGATAAATAGACAGGAATTCACAGCAAGAAATTCTTATTGGCTTCAACGCATTTCATGAGTGTTAATTTAATTTTGTTGACAGTTCAAATCTATCTGGCAGAGATGTTGAAGGGACATAAAGCTTAGATACGTGGCAGCCAAAGTTAATGGTACCATCAGCATGTAGAAGCAGCCAATTGTAAGTAGTGTGTAAGTGTTTGGGAGATGACAGGACAAACTATTAATAAGTGTAAGACGCAAAGGGAAGCAGCATTGCAGAAAGGCATGCAACAAGTGGATGACTGGAGACTAAACAAGCTTAAGCCAAACTATAAATGTTTTTACCATGTGCATTGTGATGCTCTAGCACTTTCTTCAAGCAATATTATGAATACATTCAATTTATGGATCTTTGTGCCACATCCAGAGTCTAAAATGACAACGTAAAGATTTAAGTGTGCATTTCTAAAGCAACCACTCAGCCTCTGTGTCTGATTTGCTGGAAGTTCAATTTCACTTAAGATTCCTGAACACATCGCTCAACCTCTTCCCCCACAGTCAAAGACAAATGACAAAAACAGACTGTTTATCAGGTGATGTAGTGAAACTGAAAAATATATAATCTCCAATTAGAGTTCTCAGTTTTACATTTCAGATTTATAGAGATGTTTTGGAAGTGTTTCTGCTCCAGCATATTTGATTTAAAGGATTGGATTACCTCCTCAAAATTCCATCATATGAAAGGCTTGTTAATCAGCCAAGTGTGTGTAAGTAAGGAAACACTTAAAACATGTAGGACCGTGAGATTTGAGGAAGGGCTGGATGATATTTAAGAAATTGTCTTGGAAATCTTTCATAAATACAGTCCTCTACATTTTTTATTAGCATCATGCTAAGGAAACTCTGTCTAGCTAAACTTTTTAATCGTTTTGCAAAAAAAATTCTGCTTATTGTCTCCCGTCTCTCCATCACAGTTAATGTTAACGCATGTTGTGCAACTTCAAACACTGTCCCCGGTGAAACACATGATCATATGGGGGACAAGTGAAATGAAGCACTTGAACAGTAAATGCAAGAGAAAGAATTGAGGCAAAAGAAATTGCCTCAAGGATTTTTTTTTAACATTCACTGGAGTCATTTTTGGAACCACTCAACCTTTAGTTTAAATGAAGCTCATAATCAGAGAAAATGGTCATGAACTTCATCATTGAATGGTGAGTAAGAAATTTATTCAGACATGTAAAACAGTTTATATTCTGATATGTGTCCTGCTGCTTTGTCACTTATGTGTTTTTCAAAGTTCATCTAACAAAGTGGTCTACTTATTTTTAACATAGAAACTACACCTTTTTTTGACAAAACGTAGGAAGTGTTAATACGCTGCTATTCTGGGCTTTCCTTTCTAGATACGTCTGCTGTTTATATCAGCTTTACGCTCAGGGTTGCACTGGTGGCTTCCTGTCTCTGCTGCAGTTAATTAAATATCACATAATAGAATAATATACAGATAATTTAATTTAGTTTCCAGTCAGATTGTAGTTTTCAACAGCACCAACAAAACATGACATGTTTTGAAAAGCCTACTCTTTCAGTCCCTGATATCTTAACACAGTTTAATGTTTTGGTATCTGGCTCATTTGTTCTATTACTGTGCTTAGGAGGTATTTTGGGGTTCTCGCAGTTGTTTAGCATATGTGCGATCTGAATGTGGGTCAGACCATGTACTTTCCATTTCAGAATGCGATGTATAGCATACTTTTGCAGCTGTACTAATTCTAATAAGTTCTATTCAAAAAGTTCAGCAAAACTCCTGCTTTGTTTTGTAACTCCACTTGTTAAAGAACACATCTGTTTTTGCCTTATGTGGGAAAACAGCTGTAATTTGCAAATTCTGTCCTGCTGTGTAAAGGAGGGTCAGAGTCTGACTTACTGCTTGCAGCTGCAGTAGAGAGAAGGACATTATTATTGGGATGAAGAGAAGATTTTAAATATTGCCATATAAATATTGCTGCAAATTCAAAAGAAACTGGTATTAAGTCTAGTCATATTGCCAGTCCCTTAAAGATGGATGCACAGATGTTGCTTAAACATTTTAGGGCTTGTGAAGAAGAATAGAGGGGGGAAAAAGCTAGAATACCACCTGCTGCGGCTGCTGTTTTCATCGCCTCCCCTTCCCCTTTGATAGCTAAGCATGACAACTCCACCATTCAGAACAGAGGAGGAGATGAGGAGGCAAAGCACGACGATGGTGACACAAAGAATCTCATTAGAGGCAGCCACAGTGGGGTGCTGGTACAATATGGCAGCAGCATTAGCAGCAACTGCAGCTTCAAATCTCTTCAATAAAAGAAGCATTCAGTGGCAACAGAACAGACAGAATGGAGAAAAACAAGAATCAGACTCAGTGAGCAGAGAAAGAGGCGAGGGGAGGGAGAAGCTACAGGCTGGCCAGCAACTGGAATTGCAAATTGTCCTGGATCACTGTTATGGCTCAGGAAAGGGATTATAGAGATTACCTGCACAGTAAGTAATCTCAAATTGAGAAAGAGATTCAATGTTTATACTAGCCCCCGAAAAAAGAAGGTAGATGGAGCAAGAGATGGAGAGTACCCCCGATGCAAGATGGAAAACGACATGAAAAAATGATGCTCACAGATGGAGAGGACAGAGGTTAGGAAAGCAAGGACACAGCAAGGAGGAAGACGAGTGAGGAGCATAGAGAGGTGGTGGGTGTAAAATGCATGAGGCCGCTCTGCATCTCAGGCTCCTTAATATTAACAGCAGTCGTCTGTCGCTTCCTGTGCCAGCCATGAATAATCCAGGCTCCACCCAGCAATGCCAACATGCTAAATTATTCATTCACAACCACAGACTAGCGTTAGCGCACACTGTGGTTGTTCCCAGCTAAGAATCAACATCATGCGTGTTCACATGCTGGTGGCATTTGCGCGCTATATGCATATGATTAAAAGACAGTTCTTTTACCGTTTCTGACAAATTACTTTTTAAACTTCCACAATTAATGATGCCTTTAATGTGTAAAGACAACTAAAATTAAATTGCTTGAAACAAAGGATCTGATACACACATTTGTCATTTCTTCCATCTTGGTATGCACGGTAAACAACAGCAGAACCTCTGAAATTATGAACATGCAACTTCAGTGGTTAATAAACACAACCAAACTGGGTTCAGTTTCCGAATTAACTGTCACCTTAAAAATAACCATTTATCACTCGTTACTGATTCAGCCGCAATAGAACAACCCAAGAGACGCAACTAACTAGGTCACTCTTTCCTTTCCTAGTCTACATTAAAAATGGAGCCTAATTATCTCAGAGGAAAACTGTCAGAATTAACCAGCCCAATGTTTTGTTTTTTAGCTTTGTTGGAGATCTTGGGGTGAGTGTGTGTGCAAGACTCCAAACTAAGCACTGTGGTCACATCACATCAAATTACGACTTCTGCAACAACCACACAGCAAGCCAGGAATTACTAAACAAAACTGAACTCACAAAAATAAAAATATAAAAAAGCTCTAGGTAATATTCTGAGCTTCTTTTCACAAGTGAAACAAGGTTTGAGGAGTGAGAAACCTCTGGATGCACATAAAGAAATATGCACGTAGCACAGAAGACATTTTGCTAATGCAGGGCTGCTGTTTGCAGAGGCAGCAACTGCATATCCTGCCTGCAGAGAGAAGGGCTCAGGGAAATCTTCAGTGAAAACCTAACACAATGTGTGATGATAGCCCTGTTCACTTCTAGCTCAGGTTATTGAAACAAATCCTTAGAGGTGAGAACATTCACACAGATTCTGATAAACTACAAACAGACAAAATCCCCAGATGACACCAAATACATCAAGTATGAGATTATATATGTGGAAAAAAATGCTACAGTTTCATGGGATCCAATGATCTGGAGTGTGCTGATGCCCCCTCCCCAGCCAGCGGGCCTCTCTACTAGCACTGCAGGCCTCCACACGTTTCCCCATCATCTGAGACGTTTAAACTTTGACTTCTGTTCTAGTTTCCTGGCTATGGTGTAAAATCGTGGGACCACTGGATGAATTTAACACAAGCATCCAAAACAAAAGTGCATAGCATCATCTAATTACATGTATTTAAAAACAGAAAGGTCCACTCCCTCTAACACTCAATAAAAAGGCCTTTAAAATGTAGAAACAGTCACATTTCTGGAGCTTTGGAAAATATCTTTTTAAACCTTGGTATGCAGCTTGGCATTAGTGCACAGTTCAACGCAAAACTGTACTAAGAAAAGATGTTTGACGAGTTTATAAGTTGTTTCTAGCACACAAATTAAATAAAATAAATAAAACGGCTTTAAAGACGAGCTGTAAAATGATTGAAACCCCAAAATGAGAACGATTCAAGGCTGCTATAACATAATTTTGATAAAAAATTTTCCTGCTACTTTTGGATAAAGCCATATTTTCTAAATGTATTAATGCATACATTTAGACAAAAGCAGGTACACAATTATAAAACATTGCATCTCAGTTTTTTATGCATGGCAATTAACTTGCACGGGAAATTACAAAAATTTAACTCAGAAACATAATGTTTTGATAGTAAAGCAGCTGTAAAAAATTGTGCAAAAGTTTATCATGGAGCCCAATATGTATAACATAATATAAACTCAGCTGAATGGAACAAAACTGAATCCAAGCAGATGACTTCTGATGTAAAAACAGCATCAAAGCCCTTTAAGTGACCAGCAAAGAAATTATATACTAAAACATTCAGAAGGGACCTGGAGAAAATTGCTTTACAGAGTGAGGTCAGATAAAGCCCCTCTTACAACACTAACGATGCACACCCTGACTGAAGCGCTGCAAAGTCAAGCTCCTCATTTGGCACAGATCAGAAAAAATAATTCACAGGCTAACATTTATCCAAGCTGCCTCTATGACAACATGAATTAATAGCTAGGGAGTGTCTGCATGTTTTAAATGTTTGGGACAGTACTACTTTCCCAAGAGACCTAAGAGGCTTTACAGAAATTTGAGACAAGAAGCTTTATCTTCATTCAACGACATCAGCAAATTGCCTGTGTTGCATGTCACGGAAGAGTGAATTTTAAGTACCTAAATTATACCCAAGCAAACTGCATCATTGGCTGTCGCTTTCATTCACCATTCAAAATCAAAAGGTGGCTCAAAGATCAGCAGACACAACTAACATGCCTTCATCAGACAAGGGGGGACACTCAGAGGTCTCAAACTCCAGTCCTCCAGGCCCGGTTAGTTGCAACTTTTAGATCAGTGGTTCTTAACCTTTTTTGAGGTACCGAACCCCCCAGTTTCATTTGCGCATTCACCGAACCCTTCTTATCCCCCACAGTCCCCCGACACCCAAAATACTTTGCGGTATTCTGATTTAGTAATGTACCATATTTTCCGCACTATAAGGCGCACCGGATTATAAGGCGCACCTTCAATGAACAGCCTATTTTAAAACTTTTTCCATATATAAGGCGCACCGCATTATAAGGCGCATAGAATAGACGCCATAGTTATGTTGCCACCAGTCTGGTATTGAACGTTCGCTATAAATATGGATGTCTAATAATAAAAAATTGGTCAAGTACTTTATATAGCATCTGTACTAGTCATTGTTTCACTCACGGTTTTGGTGTTGCGAAATTGTGCCCAACTGCTTTCTGGTTAGCACAGACCAGCCG